>SNQJ01S0018921.1:13927-55436 GCA_010110895.2 Picea sitchensis
GATGCGCTATCCTTGGGGAGAGATGCGCTGCTCCTTGTTTGGCTATCTAGCCTAGGGTTTGCTTCCGAAGGAATTCTCAGGTCAAGTTTAAGGTGCTCGGAGGGAGGCTTCGGCCTGTGGTTGGGAGACAAGGGTATCGTCATGGTAAAACGAGCACACCATCATATATATTCTAACACCAAGTTCAACAGAAGTTTCCTCATCTCATGGAGGAACTCAACGCAATGGGGACCATTGCTTCCTAAGGGGGAAGGAATGATCCAGGTGGATATTCGTGGCCACCCACCTATTCCACTTGGACTCCCACCATTTCTTCTTTCAGTTTTTCAGTTTCTGCGCAGTTTACTATTTTTAGCAGTTTTTCGGGTCCTGAACTTCTGGAGCCGTTTTGAGGCCTTAAACGACGTTTTTTTGGGAAAATAGGGAGAAAAATGAATTAGAGATCATGTTTCTCACCCAAAAGTTGTATTCCTTGGATATATCTTTCTAACGAGGTATAGAACGCGTCAAACAGAGATCGTATGCCAAAGTTACGTCCCCGGGAAGTTGATGTACCAACCTACCCAAACGGGGCCCATAGTCTTGGCGTTTCATCTCCTAGGGTTAGGTCTTTGGATGTTTAGGGTTTTCCATTGTTTCTCAATAATAATAGGCCTTCGAACCTCATTGTAACACAGTTCAGAGGCCAGTAGCTGCCACATCTCTTCTCAGAGATAAGCTACCAACGCCCTAGCTAGTTTATTTCCATTCTGTCTGTAAGCATATTTCAGTCATTTGTTATTAATGAAATGAAGTCTTATTTCCGCTGCATCTCTGTGTTTATGTGTATTTCTGTATTTCATTGTGTTCCTACATAAATCCAGATCATTTTCAAGCTTTACTAACATGAAAAAGACAAAAAAATCAAATATTTTAAAAAAAGAGAGAGGGGATAAAGAATTAATATCTTCATTTTGTGGTAGCAGTCTTAGTTATGTCACCATTGAACAAAGCACCAAGTTTTGAGTCTTCTACTTGACAAGTAGGGTTTTAGTATTTCCTTAAGAGGCGAACGCTGATTTTTAAGTTTTTTACTACTCTGATTGGTTAATCTTCCAAACACTATGGAGAATCTATTGATGCCTCTTGCATTGTGGATTTATATCATTGTTCCTCTTTGTTCCAAACACTACCCAAGTCACCATTGTGTCATGCTTAAGTTCAAGAATTATCTTTATCATATTTAATCCATCCCTTAGAATTATTGATTGTCCATGTCATCCTTCCTAGTTGTCAAGTCATTCTCAATTACATCAATATCATTTTTCTTTAATCATGTCGGTGTAGAAGGTCCTCATTGAATTCTCACTAGCAGGTCATCTCTTATTGACTACAACACATTTCTCTAAGTTATTAACCTGGAGTTGTAGCAAATTGGGCCTATTGTCATCATTGGTAGGTTACCTTGTACTCAAAAGATGGCATTTCATCATTGGTCACTAACTGAGTGGTTTCCCATTTGTTCGATGGTAAGACCTCTATTCACATATTGGCATTCATGTTGTACCTTGTATTACATTTTCATCATTGGTTGAATTCCTCACCTCTGTTAGTAGCTTTGATTATCAATTGTTACCTAGGGGATCCCTTCTATGCACTATTTCCATCTAGTGCATGTGAAAGACATACTCGATGGTGTATTCTTCCATCCTTTGTCCAAGACATTCAAATCATGTTCCTTTGTATTTTCATGTTGGATGATGGGGGATGTCTCAATTCCCTCCTTCCAACGGATCCCTTCCCATAAACACAAACTCATTTGATCTAGGAATGGGATATGGATATTTTATAGTACCTTGGGTCTTGTAGTCATCAGTGGTAGGCTCCCTCACTATTGAAAGTGGGAATACATTAATATCCCCCGATTTATAGATTCTACAAGTGTTCAGGGACAAAACATCTATTCACACTTGCTATACTTTGTACATTGATGCCCATTATCATTATCGATGGGTTGTATCATGTTTGTTAATGATATACATCAGTGATTGGTAATCAAATTATTTCTCCCATGTTTAACTTTGACTCATTTATTCTCATAGTGTAGATTCATACCTTCAACAAGTTTGGATTGAAGACCTTGGGCCATAGTAGCATCTCCCCTTTATGCTACTACCTTATTTATGCAAGACATTACCACTCACTCTCATGACATTGGTACCTTTGGAAAATCATTTTTTCCACCTCAAATTTCCAGTCATTCTCCTTATGTACACTAATACATAGTTCCATTGTGTATTACTTGTGGCTATGATCTATATTTAACATGGATCCACCATGTATATTTTTCATGGCCGTGGATTCTACATTTTATATACTTCATGGATTCACATTATACTTGATTAGGTGGCCATGCTTTTTCACACCTGAGCATGGGTATTCCCACCTTAGAAAGAGAGTCATATAACACCTTAGTTTATTTTGTAGGTACTTTCCCAAACCAAAGTCTGATGAACTCCACTTGCTCCCACTTAACAACTTTTTTATGATCCAATGACTTAAAAATGATAAAATTCAATGAATACAATTCACTTTGAAGGGAAAACCTTGTTTTACAATATATCTAATTCATAAGACAATATTAGATGAGATAAGATGATCCTAAGACTAGTTCCCCTTGGTATATATAGGAGACAAAGGGTACAATTATAATGAAAAGGGTACCATTAATGGTTCTATCCAACCTACGAATACAACACTAGAAATGTAATAATCCAATATCTAGGATCTTAATTAGAGGTTTTATACATAACGTGGGGATATGTGTAGGGATTAACATGCCCCTCCCCTTGAGACAAGTGTTGTCCTCAACATTTAACTAACTACGAGTGTTTCTACATGAATAACTCATCTTCCCATGTCACCTCTTCCACTGGTAGGTTCTTCCATTTGATGAGGTACTAAGTAATTGCTTTATTTCTCAGCCGTTTATCCTTATTTCAAGGATTTTTTCTGGTTCTAGTATGATTTTCCATTCTTCATTAATCTCTGACAAAATAGTTTGGACTGGGATCTTGTCACCAACTACCTTCTTTAAGAAAGAAACATGGAATATTGGATGTACACGTGAAGATGGAGGCAACTCCAATTTGTAAGACGCACTTCCAATCCTTTGCAAGACCTTATAGGGCCATAATATTTGGGTGCTAATTTATTTTCCTTCTTTTCTTGCTTGAGGGGCATCTTTTTATATGGTTGTAGCCTAAAAAATACCCAATCCCCCACTTCAAATTCGCTTTCACTGTGATGTCGATATGTTTGTTGTTTCATCCTATTGTGTGCCATAACCAAGCCATCCTTAAATAGTTTGAGAACTTCTTGTTGGTTCCCTATGTGGTCCTCCACTACCTGAACCTTTGCATTCCCTTTCAAGGGAGATGTGATGGATGGAGGATTATATCCATAAAGGGTCGGAAACGGGGACATTTTTATGAAGTATGGAAGGATGTGTTGTACCACCATTCTACTAATGGCGACCACTTGACCCATCATGTATGTTTATCAGATGCGAAGCAACAAATACATCCTTATAGACATTTATTCACAATCTTATTTTTCCCATCAGATTGAGGATGGTACGATGAGTTATGAGCCAATTGAGTACCCAAACAAGAAAATCATTCGGTCTAAAATTTTGCATTG
Source organism: Picea sitchensis (assembly GCA_010110895.2). Classification (NCBI taxonomy): domain Eukaryota; kingdom Viridiplantae; phylum Streptophyta; class Pinopsida; order Pinales; family Pinaceae; genus Picea; species Picea sitchensis. The sequence continues at coordinate 17,609 of SNQJ01S0018921.1, forward strand.
AAAATTAGATCTCTATCACTTACAATAATCTTGGGGACTCCATGTAGCTTTTGAATTGTTTCCATGAATGCTATGGCTACTATACTTGCTTTAAAAGGATGAGCGAGAGAGAGAGAGAGAGAGAGAGAGAGAGAGAGAGAGAGAGAGAGAGAGAGAGAGAGCAAAAATGGGCATACTTATTTAGTTGATCCACTACTACCATGATGATAATCTTTTCTCTATATTTGGATAAACATGTAATAAAATCCATTGAAACTTCTTTCCTAGATTGACTTGGTATAGCTAATGGTTGTAGGAGACCTAGAGTCTTGATTGTCTCTCCCTTATTCTATTGGAAAACTACACATTCAAACACAAAATTTTGAACATCAGTTTTAAGACCTTCCCAAAAAAAATCCTTCTTGATCACGTGGTAACTTTTCAAGAACCCTGAATGTCCTCCTATATGAGAAGTGTGCAATTACATAATGAGCTTCTGCTTGAGTTGGGGATTCTTACATAAATATAGGAAATCATGATACCATAACAAATCATTCTTCCACACAATTTTATCTAATGCATTGGGGTCCTCTTGTAGTTGTTGAATGATCTTACATACCTCTTGATCTTGCTTCTATTATATCCTTACTTCTTCCACAAAATCAGATTGGAGAATAGAAATAACACATAGTGAACCCTCTATTTCTTCTCCTTTCCTTGAAAGTGCATTTTCCACAATATTATGTTTTCCTTTCTTGTAGATAATTTCAAAATCATAACCTAGCATATTTCTAACCCATTTTGTTGTTCTTCTGAAGATAATTGTTTCTCCAAGAAGTACTTCAAACAATCATGATCTATTTTTACTTTGAAGTGTCTTCCTATTAGGTAAGGGCATCAATTCTTAACTGCATGTAGTATGGGCAACATTTATTTTTCATAAACTAGTTTGAGTAAGTTGTTTTTTCCTTTAAGTTGGCTTCTTTCAAAGGCAAGGGGCCTTCCTTCTTTCATTAAAATGACACCAATTCCATGGCATGAGGCATCACACTCCACAATAAATGTTTTTGTTAAGTCAGGTGTGTCTAGGACATGAGTTGTACACATAGCCTCCTTAAGTTTTTCAAAATATTTGGTTGCTTTTTGAGTCCAAGAAAATGCTTCCTTCTTTAATATTGTTGTTAGAGGTGTTGCTATTTGACCATATTTCTTGAAAAACTTGTGGTAATACCCTGTAAATCCTAATAATCCTCTAAGTTTCTTCAAGGTTTTGGGAATTGGCCATTCCCTCATAGATTTAATTTGTTAGGGTCCACTTTTACACCTTGACAAGATACAATATGACCCAAATATTCTACTTATTGACTCCCAAAGGCACACTTGGAAGGATTTGCATAAAGTTGTTTCTCTTCCAAAAGTTGCAAAACTCTTTCAAAATGTTGCACATGTTCTACCCATGATTTGTTGTAGATTAATATGCCATAAAGAAATACTAACACAAATTTTCGAAGCAAGGGTTTGAAAAGAGAATACATCAAGCTTTGAAATGTTGAAGGTGCATTACTAAGTCCAAATTCCATAACCAAAAATTCATAATGATCTTCATGTGTTCTAAAGGATGTTTTGGGAATGTCTTTCTGTCTCACTCTAATTTGATGATATATTGAATGAAGATCCAACTTAGTAAAGAACTTTTTTCCATGCAATTAATCTAATAATTCATCAATGATGTGAATAGGAAAATTATCTTTGATGGCCATTTTGTTGAGCTATCTATAATATGGACACATACACCATGATCCATCCTTCCTCAGAACCATCACTATTGGTGAAGAGGAAGAACTTTGGCTAGGTTGAATGATGCTAGCCTCTAACATTTCTTGGATCATACACTCAATCTCACTCTTATGTGCATATGGATACCTATAAGGCCTAATTTTAGGCGGTACACTTCTAGATTGCAAATGAATAACATGATCACGATTTCGAGCCAGTGGAATACCCTTAGGAATCTCTCCAAATACCTTGGAATGGTTGTTGATAACCATTTGGAGATCCATTCGAGCAGAGAATATATATGTTTGAACATCTAGTGAGCACAATTGTGTAATTACACCATGGTGTCCCTTTCTAAGTAATTTTATTATGATATTAGAGCTTATCACTTTAGAGGATTTCTGCTGCATACCTCTAAGCTCAATTTCCTTTCCTTTTGAGGAAAATTTCATGAAAAGATATTGAAAATTAAGGGCCATTATTCCCAATGATTATAACTATTGGACCCCTAATACAACTTCAACACCAACCATTTGGATGGAAATCATGAGAATATCCAATAAATACTCCCCCATATTGAGCTTAATACTATACCACTTCCCAAAACAATTTATGGTACCTCCATCTATAATCATTACTTGAAACTCTGGTGTTAGAAATACAAATCAACTAAGATCTTTTGCTAATTTGTAATTGATGAAGTTATGGGTACTACCAGAATCAATCAACACCGTTACCTTTTTATTTTTGATGTATCCTTGTATCTTGAGGCTTTGTGGAGTATTGATGTTGGACAATGCATGACATGATATCATTGGAGTAGTCTCTTATAAATCTAGATATTTTGATGGTTCTAATTCTTTATCTTCTTCCTCTTCACAGTCTATGTAGAATAATTTCTTCTCATCACATTTGTGCCCTTTACAGTACTTTTTTTTTCCAAATAAAAAAATGATTTATATTCATGAGAGTGGATATACATGTTGCTTCTCCTCTTAAGGAGGTTGTTAGGAAGAAAAAAAAAACCATATTTTTCTCTTCCCCTCTTCTTCTTATCACAATTCTATAACATGTACAAAAATTGATAAAAATCATTCATCCTGTACATATGTCTATGCATATTTCCTTCTAGACATATTATATTTTCCCTCCAATACATGTTCTTATACAAAATAAACAAAAAGGAGCTTTGACAACTCTATTTCCCACATTATAAGAATATTATGCTAAATTTAGAGCCAAAACTCCATTGATTTGGTCTCTTCATTGTCCAGGAACTCATATAGACCAAGTGCATCAATTGGAAGAGACAATGCCTCTTTGGACCACGAGTTGGATTTTTAAATGAAGGAGAGCTACTTGAAAGATTGCATAGAGTGCCTAATGTCCCAAAGTAGAGGTTCCAACCTAACATCCAAGACATCTTCTTTTTGTCATGCCTAGTCGATTATAAGCTTGGAGTCTCCCATGATCTACAACTTTTTGATATCTTTAGTGGAGGAAATTTCCAAGATACTTCGAAGGGCTATGAACTCAACTTTGTTGTCCGTTCCTATACTAGGAGCACATCGGACTTGAATATAGTGATTATGTTTTATATAAAGAACCACACCAACCTCACACACCGTGGGGTGCCCTTGGCACGCCCTGTCAACAAATCCCCAAAATATTATGAAGTCTAGCTCTAGCATAACTGAAATCCTTGGATATTTTATCTTAATATATGTCATAAAATCCTTGGACATGCTCAAAATTATGCATGTTTTTACTTTAAGGGGGATGTCCTTGTCTTTGAAGATACTTGAATTACAATCCCACCAGATACACATAACCATAAAGCTAGGAATTTCTTCAAATATTTTGACTTCTTTGTTAGATAACCAGTCCCTTAAGTAATTTTCCAGGTTGGATTTCTTCCACTGGGATGAGGGATTTAGTTCTTTTTAAACTATGCCTGCTACCTACTCTACATACACATAGTCAACAAATAAACGAGAAGAATATTCATCATGATTTTTGCATAAAACACACCATCTAGGGCCCACCCAACCACAACTGTGGCCAACTTCCCACATTAACATTTTATTTGATAAAGCTAACCAAAGAATACATTTTTTTTCTAGAGGCACATGGGCTTTCTAGAGAGGATTCCACCACCATTTTTATCTTTCATACTATGAGATTGGACCCAAGATTTATATCCCAGTTTGGAATTGTACTCCCCCAACTTGGGTTTTTGGACCAACATAGCTAATCAAGCTTGTCATCCTGTAGGACAATATATTTTGATACCAAGAGCCCAACATAATGATCCCATTTCAATGCCTCTTCTTTGGCCAGTCCTAGCGATAGAGAGGAGCTCCAACCTGCCCTGCCCCTTTGTTGAGGCACATGAGCATGAGCATTTGATAAAGTGAAAGTTTACTTAGTGGAGTTCTTTGATTAGGGCATCCAAAAGTGATAATCATTTCCAAGCCCCATCCAAGGGTCATATCCTATTCTTATCGATCTTCCATCATTGGTCTGCCAGATAATCCAGGTTCCCACTAGAGGAGAGGTTGATACCGAGGCTTTCCATATTATAGATCCTTTTGAAGAGTTGATACACAAACGATACCATTATTCCACAGAGATCCCTTTAAGATATTTTTATTTGAGGACTCGACACCAAAGGGAATTACCCAATGAGTGTTGGACACACCGACCACACTGAGAGGGGGGGGGGTGAATCAATGTAGGGCTCTTTTTCAACTTCCCTTCACAAAACTCCTTATTTAGAAATCATCATTTTCTCATCACTTATTATTGTCATTTATAACCAGTTAAATGTGAAAATATATCAACAACATGCAACAACAACATATATCATCAATAAGTCATCATCACAAGGAACACAAAGAACACAATATGTATGTACAATTTTCTTTTTATTATGGACTACAATCCTTGGGTTATCAACAACAACTGAATAGAGTACAACTCTACAAGAGCACTGAATCTGCAATGCAAGACTCAACTTACACAACTTAACACCAACTGAGAAGAAGATTCAATCCTCAACATATACCAATCTGTCAACAGGTACATGACCTGTCAGTAGTGAAACACGTGTATGTACGTGCCCTATTAGTAGTACAACCTACGTATATATGCAACCAATCTGTACTGCATCTTGCGTATACCTTCTGATCAACTAGGGTTTTCTCTTCTTGAAAAACTTAGATCCTCTGCAACCTTCAGTCACATCCATATCTGTCTTTCACTATCCAATCTGTACCATAACCAATCACAACACATCTATTCTCTCCAACAACTTACTCATGGTCCTCAACCATACAATACAAATGTTACTCAATCATAAGTAACCAATATACTATGGCATCCATGTCAGTACTGAACCATAAGAGTGTTTCTCACTCTATCAATCAACCAACATAACCATATCACAACAGCCACACAAAGAATTCCTTAAGAATTCACCATACAATAAGAAAGAGTATCCATCAAGACAACTATGTAACTATACCAGAACTTCTATGGAAAATATGAGCCCATAGAATGCAGATTTGGAACTTGCTTCATCCTTCAGGAACCTGGCACCAACTCACACTCAAGTCTCCATGGCTTTCTTCAACTGTATGCGCTCTGATATTCTTCAGCCCGCGTGTGTACGGGTCCTGCCTCACTGTAGCCCGCGTATGTACGCGCTCTAACCCATTATTGCTTACGCACTCCTTAAAAAAATAGGGTTTCTGAACTTCAAAAAATTTCGCCGTCAAGATCTTAGACTTACAGAAACTTTGATGCGTCCATGAGATCCTCCAGTCACTCTCTTCCTCAGAATAGATCTTTAATATGGGGTTAAGAGATATTTTTACAATAGACCATTGCCTCTTATTTATACTCTACAAGTAGCTTCCTTAGAAGCATCTTCTTGGCCACTTTGTCCACATAGTCACCTATGTCCAACTTTGTCCAATTGGCCACTTGTCCATATATCCAATAGCCACTTGACCACTTAACCCACTTTCCTCATTTTAGGGTTAACCCTCTTATAACCACTTTCCATAATTAGAAAGTTCTCCATTTACTTTATTATTTAAATAATCGTATTTGACTTTATCAGTTCACTTTATTATTTAAATAATTTCTTCTTTGTAAGCACTTTGACTTCTTTGACCTTTTAGGGCTTCTAGCCAATATATGAGGGTCCTCCAACTTCATAAGGCCATAACTCTCAAACCGTGAGGAGGTATGTGACGTTCCACATACCACCAGAAATGGCATGACAAGCAATATCCATCTAGGATAGTTTCACTAACAAATTCACTGATCTTTATCTCATTGTTCCACAATTAAGCATGGGTTCTCTAACCATACTTCTAGGATAACTCAACCACAAAGCGTCTTCCCGTGAGGGCTTTCACCATAAGGGGACCACTTTGGAGTTCATCCATTTGTACTTCCTCATCAATATACTATGACAAGTCATTGTTCCTTTGACATCAATTCAATTGGAATAACCCATGACAATACATCACTATGCCATTGTCCCTTTGTCATTGATTCCATGCTTGATCACATGATCCAACGATCAATACATTGATGCATCCATCCATCATTTATCAATGAAAACACATCAATCCATCTTCATCTATGCATCATATATCAATGACTTGACTTGAAATCAATCCATTTACAACAATGACAATACATACTACATCAATGACAAGACATTGTTCCTTTGACATCAATCCTTTGACATCAATCCGTTGACATCAATCCGTTGACATCAATCCTTTGACATCAATGATAACATGATCCAACAATCTCCCCCTTTGGCATTGATGGCAATACCAACATTGATGTCGACACCAATCATTGATGGCAACATGTAGACATGGGATTGCTCTTCATCAATAGTCATCTCAATCACATCAATGTGACTATCTCTCCCCCTTTGACAACAATGGAAAAGGGTATTTCTCTCCTTGGGAATGCTCCACCTTTGAACTCTCCTTGGGGATACTCCCCCTACTTGGATTCCTTTGATCTTTCTCTGAATAGTCTCTCCCCTTTTGAACAAAGGATATCACTCAGATGTAATGTTGAAGATATATCGCTCATGCTCCCCCTGGAACTATGCCTCTGTGCTCTTTCTCCAAGTATAGGGCTCTTTTTCCAAGTATTTACCTTTACATATGATAAATCTCTCCTTCAGGAATCATGGGAAGAAGAATGACTCCCCCTATGGGTAAGTCTCCCCCTATCTTCTCTTCAATATGAACAATATGCTAACCACTGCTCAACCAGAACATAGATCAATTTCTTCAAGAATGATCTACTCTTCCTATGAATATCCTTGGAGATGTCCATGCATCAAACTCGTACCATACCATACATCATGAAGAAAAATATATGTCAACAATGAATAGAGAATCATGAACAAAACATCAACCATGTACATCTTGTGCCATATTGTGTGCCAACCATGCACAACATCCATGTACATGAACCAAGTACATCAATACCATACGATATGCCATAATATATCATCAATGAAGTGTATCAACCATATGCCAAAAACATGTGCCAACTGTGTACCAACCAAATGTCATATCACTAATGATATGCCTCTACCATGAACCAAGTGCCACAACCATGTATCTCAATCATCAAGTATCATAAAAAGTGTCCCAAATATATCAACCCATACATCAACAAGTGCATCAAACATGTATCACCACTTGTACCAAGCAAGTGCATCAATCTTTCACCAAAAATCAACAAGATAAACTATAATGAAGATGTATCCTCATACATGTATTCCATATCCACCATAAAACATGTGCCAATCATATTTTTAGCATGTGCCTCTAATAATGTACCAAAAGTGTACCAATCACACATCAACCATAGTTCAAGCTACGACTCATCAATGATTCACAACATGACCACCTCATCAACTCATCAACTACATGTTCTACTATGTAGCCCATCCTCATGCCAAATGCATGCACCAAGATATCCAAAAAATATGCATCTAACAATACATCATAAGATATATCAATGGAACTCAAATATGTACCAACCATGTACCCTAACAGATCTGCCTTAACCACCATTCACTAAAACAAATACTAGGCATCCAAAAATACATGTACTAGAAGTGTACCTCAATAGATCAATGACATCTCTAGCTAGCATAATCATGATATGTCTCATAAAAAAAGTGCTATGACTTCACTGTGACAACCAACAATGTTCCTCAACAGAAAAGTGTCTCAATCCACACTCTAGAGTTAGTATAATGCATCAAAGATAGACTTTCAACACTCAACCATATGTCACCACCATACATACAACAATTATGTATGCCAACATGTGATCATGAAAACCTGCAACAAACCACGTCAGATCCTGCAACACATAGTTATACCATCATACCATGCTGCAACTCATATGCATAGCCCTTTTCCCAAGGCTTTTACCACAGATACACGGCCTTCTATACAGACAACTTGCATATGTATGCGACCTATTTATCGGTCTACTCAAGTATGTACGCAACTGTTACCATTGTAACCCGCGTATACTTATAAATATGACAAACTTGAGCTTCCCTTAAGGCTTCCATTCTGTTCTGATTGTCTAGTCTTCTTTACCCACTTTTGAAGGTGTCCCAGCTTCTCAGAACTTGAACTCCGAGCTTCCATCTTTTCAAAAATGTCTTCCTTCCTAACTTCATGCTTTCTTCTAGTAATGCTATATGAAACACTCCTAATGGATTGTCTTCTTGTGTTCCAACAATCCTGGGATTTGTGGCCAAACCCACTACAACTGTAGCATCTCATGGTGTGACAATGAGCAATAATGTGTCCTATTTGATTACATCTGTAACACCTTAGGGTGTTATGAAATCTTTCAGTATCTCTCCTTGCATAATATTTGCATTCCAAAGCTTTGTGACCATATTCATTACATGAGTAATAGTGACCATGATTTTGTTTTCATACCTTTTAATAGTGACCATGATTTTGTTTTCATACCTTTGCTTGGTGTCCATATTGAAGGTGTCTCTTTTCTTTGAGGTGTAAATATGAATTCTTGAAGTCTTCCTTGCTTTATTCTCTTGAAATTTTCTTTGCCTTGTGTAATGGTTGATTCTGCAACATTATTTCCATCTTGAGAGTGAGGGATTACCATGTTTCTTTGAGGTGCTTGCTTCAACATGTGTAGCTACTTTGTTGTATCCAAGACCCGATTTACCATTTGGTGATCTTTGACTATCCAAGATTTCATTCAAAATTGTTGAGCTATTCAAGAATTTGTTTGATTTTTCTACTTTCTAAGATCAACAACTTCAAATTTCCAACCTATATCACGACTCTTCCTTTCATTTACTTGATTCCTCTTAGGGGTAGTCTCTACCCCTTTGGCTTCTTCAATTTGGTCTTGAGATGGATATTAACTTCAAGAACTTTTCTAATCTCATCATCTACCTTCTCTATTTTCTTCTATTTCATTCTTTAGTCTTTTGATCTCTTCTTTTCTTTCTAATTCGAGACTCTCTACTTCCTTCTTTGTTCCTTGAGCATTTTCTTTAGCTTCAAAATATGATTTTAATTCTTTTCAAGAAACCTTTAGTGTTCTCAGAAAGATAGATATATTCATATAATAATGGTTATTGTTGTATTCATATAGACCCCATCAAATTTCTTTTTAAGCTTTTGAAAGTTCTTCTTCTACTTATTCCATGGGATAATTATCATCCGATTCTTCACAAACTATTTCTAGATGTTCTTCTTCACATGTATAGAAAAAATCAACATCATCACAATTTGAATCATTTCAATCAAGAGACTTTGGAGATCCTTTATCTTTATTTTTCTTGGATGGAGCTGTTCTACACCTCTCTTTGCCTCATATGTCTTCTTTAGCTTTAGCTATAGATCCTTGATGGAAGCAAATGTCCCATGATTTATTTGATAGAACTTGAGATTCCATTGAAAATGGTCTTGAGAGACAATAAATCATTCTTCTTTTCTTCCCTTAGAGCTTCTAAAATTTTGACTTATTCTTCAATGGAACTGATCTGCCAATGGTTGCTTTCCAAACACCTGCTCTTTTTTCCTTGAAATGCACTTTCATTTCTATTCTCCATGTTGAATACTCTTTTCCTCATCAAGGATTGAACTTCATCATCCATTTGTGTGTCCATGGATCTCTCCAAGATTTTTAAGGCTTATAGTGAAGGCCCGCTCGACCTAAATTGTTGGACACACCTAATTAATAATCGAGAGGGAGGGTAAGAATCGTAGGTCTCTTTTTCAACTTCCCTTCACAAAACCTCCTTAGTTAGCACCATCGCTTTTCTCATCACTTATTACATCGCCATTTATAACTAGTTAAATGTGAACATATATCAACATGTAAGAACAACATATATCATCAATAATTCAATACCACAAGGAACATAAAGAACACAAGATGTATGAAATTTTTATTTTTATTATGGACTACAAATATTTGCTATCGTAACAATAACCTAATAGAGTACAACTCTACAAGAGCACTAACTTTGTAAATGCAAGACCATCTTACAACTCAACACCAACTGAAGAGGATTCAATTCACAGATGCTAATCATTAACATGTATGTGATATGTCGCAAGAGGTGTAACATGATACACCATTTCTAATTAGTAGTACAACTCACATGCATAAGACCAACTGTATCTATAACTGCTGTGATGTCTATTGATCAACTAGTATTTCTCTCTGCTGAAAAGTCTAAATCCTCTCAAGAACCTTCACCACACCACTTCATCTTTCTGTCCAATCTTTTCTACCATAACCAATCAAAATACATCTATGCTCTCCAACAAATTACTCAAGATCTCACCCATACAATATGAATGTTACTCAACCATAAGTAAACAACCAATATACTATGGCATCCAGGTCGCGACTGAACCATAAGAGGGTTTCACTCTATCAATCAGCCTACATAACCATATCACAACAACCCTACCAATAACTCTTTAGGCATTCACCATACAATAAGCAGAGTATCCATCAAGACAACTATAAATTTATACTTAACTTCTATGGAAGATCCGAGCCCATAGAATGAAAATCTGAACTTGCTTCATCCTTCATTTAACTTGGCACCAATCACACTCAAGTCTCAAGGATTCTTCAACTCAGACATGCTCTCGATCTTCTTTCACCACGTAGTACACATTCAGGCTCTCAATGTAGCTCCGTATGTAATGCTGTCAGCTCCACTATTGTCAGAATTCGTAAACTAGGTTCTCGAACTTTCAAACTTTCACTGTCAAGATATCAAACGTACAGAAACTTTGATGCTGATTGAGATCCTTCACCACTCTCTCTTCCTCGCATAGATCTTCAATATGTGATTAAGAGGTATTTTTACAAGAGACCTCATTTCTTATTTATACTCCCCAAGTAGCTTTCCTTAGAAGCATAATCTGCTTACTTTTATCCACATAGTCACCTATGTCCAACTTGTCCAATTGGCCACTTGTCCATATCCACAGCCACTTGACCACTTAACCCACTTTCCCCATTTTAGGGTTAACCCTCCTTATAACCACTTTCTTCAATAATTAGAAAGTTCTCCATTTACTTTATTATTTAAATAACTTTGACTTTATCACTTCATCTCTTATTATTTAAATAATTCTTATTTGTAATCACTTGACTTATTTTACCTTTTGGGGCTTCTAACCAACATATGAGGGTCTCCAACTGTGAAGGCCATAACTCTCAAACCGCTTAGGAGTTACGTGTGACTCCACATACCATTGGAAATTGTATGACAAGCACTATCCATATAGGATAGTTCTGACTGACAAATTCAATGATATTTATCTCATTGCTCCAAAATTAAGCATGGGTTCTCTCAACCATACTTCAAGGATAACTAATCAGCAGTGTCTTCCTAAGAGGGATTTCACCATAAGGGAACCACTCTCTTTGGAGTTCATCCATTTGTACTTCCTCATAAATATACTATGACAAGTCATTGTTCCTTTGACATCAATTCAATTGGAATAACCCATGACAATACATCACTATGACATTGTCCTTTTGTCATTGATTCCATGCATTATCACATGATCCAACGATCAATACACTAATGCATCCATCCATCTATGCATCATATATCAATGACAACACATCATCCATCTTCATCTATGTATCATATATCAATGACTTGACTTGACATCAATCCATTTACAAATAAATGACAATCACATATCAATGACAAGACATTGTTCCTTTCTAGACGATCAATCCTTTGACACAATGACAACATGATCCAACACCAAGAACCAACACAAAGCTGTGCCAAGGCCCCAGAGAAATAGAAAATATTATTTATCTCTAATCCCCTAAATCCTTTGGGTGGGATATCCTACTCCATTTCACCAGTGATTCCATCCTAGAGTGCTCTAGAATATGAGCATAAGAATTAGTAACTAGCCTTCCGATTTTTGAAGTATTCTCCTAAATTGCTTGTTTTTCTCTATCGAGGACGAAGCTAAGGTAGAGACAAGACTTTTCAAGGTTCACTATCATTCTTGTGGCTTTTGAATATAGGTCAACACCCCTTCTGATCTATGAGATATCCCTTACCGTTACCCTAGAAAAAAAAGAGAACGTCATTGGCAAACAAGAGGTGGGAAATGGTTTTGCGCCATATCTTTATTCCATAGGATGATCCCAAACTTCTTGCCTCTTTCATTAGCTAGCTAAAATATTATTCCACAATTAAAAATAAGAAAGGAGAGATGGGGGATCCCTGTCTTATCCCATGCGACGCTCAGAAAAATATTGAAGGGGACCCATTTATAAAAACTGCAAAGTTTATAGACTGTATACAACCTATGATATAGTTTACCTTGGAAAGGGTCATCCTCATTTTTAGTAATACAAGGTAGATAAAAGTTCAACTAACCCAATCATATGCTTTGGAAAGTTCAAGTTTGAGAATTTTCGCTAGTTGATTGGAATTTTTGGCTGATTGGATGGCTTCATGGGTCACCACAACCGCGTCATGAATTTGTCTTCAATAGAGGAACCCAATTTGTTCTTCCAAGATAATATCAGATAGGAACGACTTTATTCATCTGGAAATTAATTTTGAAATGATTTTATATATGACGTTAGAGCATGAGATCGATAGATAGTCCCCCAAACTTCCCCCATTTTTTTTTTAGAGATTATCATTATGAACGTAGAATTGAGAGAACCCGAGAATTTGCCAAAGCTTTGGGATTCCTTCACCACCTTGACTAGGTCATCCTTAATGAGGTCATAGAAACCCATGTAGAATTGTACAGTGAGTCCATTGGGCCCAATTTTTTTCCTTTCTGCATCAAGAAGAGATCCGCCTGAACCTCCTCTTCAGTAACCTACTCACATAAAGATTGGTTCATATCCTCTGTGAAAACCACTAGGAAATGTATAGTTCCCATTACTGTACTTGTTGTCACAAATCGAAGATTTCATTAGGAGTTAGGTCTAAAGAGATGTAATTCATGCTGAATGCCTCCTTTAAAGTTCTACAAGAGATTCCAACAAATTATCCTTAGGGAAATGTTCTTATTTTCTCCTAGACCGAAGCTGGAAATTGTTGAATGTATGTAACTAGGCCTCAGTCGAGGATTTTATCAATTGACTAAAGAATGTATTTCTCTTGATATCCTCATGATGTGATATCAATTCATCCATAAACACCAAGATAATATAATTCTTTCTTTCACAACACCATTTATACCAAACAAATTGATCATTTTCAAAATACAAGGATGCAATAGGTACCTTTGTAAGCTTGGCACTGGGTGTAGATCAAATTATTGCCCATTTGGAATATCCATATAGGGATCTTTGCCCATCAAACTCTCATATTGATTATTTGGAATGAAGTAGTACCTGGTACCAACTCAGCTTCCTGATGATGTGGATAATCAAGAGATGAATATTTATAAACTAATATTGGTGATCTCAATTGTGCATAAAGTATTCCATAATGATCGAGTCTCAACAATCATTATTATCCTATTTCTAAGATTTCGATCTCTCATATCCTTTAGGGATCCTTTAGTTCTAAAACGCATTTCTACAAACTTCTATGGAATTTTGCATTTCATTCATTTTCTTTTCCATTTGATACACATTTTCATCCATCTTATTTTCATATGCATTATTTCATTCATCCTATTTTCCATATGTGCATTATTTCATTCATCTTATTTTCCATATACCTCGATTTTCATTCATATTCTCTTTCATATCATTTTCCATCTCTTTCTTATTTTCATCCTTATTCTTTCATATATGCACATTTTCTTTCATCTCTTTCCATGTTCCATTTTCATACATCTTTTTCCATATGTTCCATATTTTCATACATCACTTTTCCACCTTTCCAATGGTGAAAATTTTCATCTATTCTTTGACCTATACATTCTCCTCGAGGTTTATCATGAAGTAAAATTCTGGAGGAACCTTTGAGCCACGTGGAGAGAAAATAAAATTTCTATTGTCCCTTTTTCACAAATTTTGAATCGGCAAAAACAGATCTTCAAATCAAAAGTTATGCCAATTGTAAGTTGTGTACATTTCAAACCCTTAATTTGGGATGTATGAATGTTTGACATTTGTATTTGGATATTTATGAACTTTGGAACCATTTTAGTTTGAAATTTTGGCCTATAGTAATTTGATATGACCTTTTAAACTCATGAAAATTTCACACTCTGAACCTTTATTGATAAAAGGTTATAATACAAATACCAAATGATTTGTTTAAGACTAATTTCAATATTAGTAAAAATCCCCAACTTCCACAAGATTTATCTACAAATTATAATGATTCAAAATATGAAAAATTTACCACATGTAATTTGTTATGTTTCCTCAGGATATTGAAAATTAGAGTATAAATTAGTCACAAAAAGAAGTTATAGTAAAATACTATGATAACCCTTTTAAAATTGATTCTAATTAGTCATTAATGTATTTCTTTGGACTATTTTTTTTTTCCACGAAAAAAAGCGTAATTTTATTATATGATCTGAAGAGACAAAATCACAATTCATCTATGAAAACAGATGTTCATGGCTGTTGCCAGTAGAAAACATCAAGAAATGTCTCTTAGTATCAAAAAAAAGACATTTGAGAAATTACACCATCTATAGAATTAAAAAGATAAACAACATAAGAAGAAGGTCCATAGAGTCCCAAATAAACAAAAAATCTCCGATACAGAATTCATGAGTATGACCAAACATCAGACATATATAGTATGAAAATAAGCAAAGCATAAGCAAGAAGTTGATAGTGTTGAAGATTCAGACAACTATTGTTATGGGTGAGCCATAAATTCTATGAAGGATCGGTGATAGTACTCAAAAACATCTACCCCCATAGCTTCAGCGATGTGCCATTCCCCAAAGGGAAGTTGAGTCCCTGGTTTTGACAAAGTGTCTACTTGCTGGTTCCGTTCCTTGTAAACATGTTTGAGTGAAGAAGAATCAAATGAGTCCAGGAACATGAAAATCTCCTCCAAAATAGGCAGAAAAATATATTATAACAAATTTGAGATTTCTGAGACCAATTGTTAACATTCATGGAATCTCCAAAGAGTTCAATGGATTGGACCCCCTTTTACCCAACAAATTGAAGTAGAAGTTTTAAATCCATGAGTTCAGAGAAATTGTTGGTGCCCTAACCAACTTCATTTTAAGTTTGTAGAAGTCATCGACCAAGAGGAACATGAAAACTCCCCCACCACTCTCATGGTTTTCATGAGAGGTGCCATCAAAGCAAGCCCAAGGATTTGAGAGATAAATGAGTTCAGATGAATAATGATTAAGGTGGAGGTATTTTTCTTGAGGGAAGTGGGAGAGAATCGAGATTCCCTGTGCAACTATAATTCTTGGAAGGGAGGGTGAGTACTAGAAAATGGCTTTGTTGTGGGCCAACTAGATACCCCAACATGCAATGAGAGGCAGAGATTTAATATATTTCTAGACAGGATCCTATAACCAATATTGTCAATCCAACTCTAAAGGGGGCCCGTCCCAAACTACCACCTGATTTAGAAGGGATAATAATTCAAGCCAAACTTGCATGTTGAAGGAGAAGAATAAGAAGAGATGTGTGATGGATTCATTATCTCCTTTACAAGGAGGACACCAATCAGGGCTGAAAATACTATACCTACGTTTTTCCCAAGTAGAAATTTCTCTATTGTATGACACACCACATAAAAATGTGTCCTTTAGAGGACATTTCAGCTCACAGCCTCCACTTGACCAACTAACTTGGATCCCTTTCATGAGGCTTCCATATTTAAATAAACATAACTCCATTTTGGGGTATATACCTATAAGGAGATTTTCCACACCACCATCTTCTCTCTATCCTAATATACTCTAAAATATACATATATATATAATTGTTTCATGAGAGAGAAGGATTACCGACCAAGTCCAATGTTTTTGGACTCATCCATCCTTACTACCAAAGAGAGGTGGAGGCTAGATCCACTACTTGAGATAAGAAGTGAATATCATGTGTGTTGATCCTTTCAATTAAATCATTAGGTAGAATATGAGAAATTCCACATCATGTCCAGGATCAACCCCTATTTAGAAACGATTACCATTTCCCACTCTCCAGGATAAACCATCACCTATAATAGAGAAGGAGGAGATAACCACCTTCCAAATAATGGAGCAATTTTGATGGCATTTTTTGATTTCCAATCCAATATTCTCTAAGGGAATCTACATATATTTGTGCTCCACTAATGTGGACCAAAGGCTGGCAGTTGAAAGAATTCTCCATCTAGCTTTTGTTTCCAATTCATTTGAGAACAAAAAAATATTCTTGAATCCACGTACCTGTGGCTTGAAAGGAACATGTTCCCACTTGTCCCAAGGGGAAGTATGTTTATCCTGAGGGCCAGACCAGATAAAACATAAACAAATTCATCTGGTCTTATCCATAATCCCTTTAGGAATCTAGGCTAGGTACATCCAATAGACAAGGATAGCTTCCAAAACAGATTTGGCCAAAGTAAGCCTTCCTGCCCTGAGATAACCACCAAGTTCACTGCTTCAGTCTTTTTTGTAGCTTTGCCAATAGCCACATCCAATCCATTTTTCGATAATCATTTGGTTTTAGATAGAAACCCAAATATTTGATTCCTTCTCATAAATCTAGAGTTGGGAAGGGAAAGAGGGATTGATAGAAATATACAACCTCCACCTCCATGCTAGTAAAAGAGATGGTAGATTTATGTGCATTGATAATCATATCAGTGGCCGTCCGGAACAAATTGATGATTTCTGCAAATTTTTCCACATCTCTAGTTCATTCAATATAATAAAAATATTAGCACATCATCCACAAAGAGAAGATGTGTAATTGTGTGGCTAGGGGAAACTAAAATTCCTTGAAAGTCCCCCAAGCTAATTCACCTAAGCAATAACACAACTAAGACCCTCTTCCACCAATAGAAATAGAAGAGGACATAGAGAGAAACCCGGTCTTAGGCCACGCTCAGACTGAAATAAAGGAGATGCAACCCCGTTAATGAGAGTTGCAAAATATACTGAGGTTATGCACACCATCACCCATTTGATAGCAAACTTCAAACTCGACATGAGTATGAAGGAGCCCGAGATAGAAATTCAAGACCCAAAATAAAATGCTTTGGATAGGTCAATTTTCATGATAGCCCCCCGAGATCTTGAGGTATTTAGACTATGGAGGCCCTCCTATGACACACCAATCGCTTTGTGAATCTGGTGACCTTCTAGAAAACCAAATTTCTCTTGAGAGATAGTGCTCGAGAGAATGGGATTTAACCTTCGAGCAATAATTTTAGCCACAATTTTGTAGAGACAATTGCAAAGGGAGAATTCTAACTAAGTTAGTTGGTTTGAGGCTCCATCCAATTTGGGGGATGAGCAATAAAGGTCAAATTAAAGGTGCATACATTCTATCCTCTCGATTCTTCCAACCATTTCTCAGAGGTCACACTATGTAGCCTAAAGAACCCCTAAATAGAATTCTACAAATTCAACGACCAACTTAGACTTTATCTTTTGAAGGTTGTAGCTTTTTAGTAACTTCAAATAAATATATATCTATTTCCTTCCTTGTCAATAAATATAGGAAAATAAAGATCCAAACTTATAATCTCTACAATATTGGCTCTCCGATCGACCTTGAAAAGAGTCCGGAAATGGTTTTTCCCCATCGTGGTCAATCCTTCAAATGAAGAGACATAAGTGTCCCCTTGGCCCTTAAGCTTCAAGATGGTGTTAGATGCTTTCCTACCTTTTGCAAAGGCGTGGAAGAATTTTGTGTTTTTGTCCCCTTTGTTCAACTAGATAACCCGCTCTTCAGGCGCCATTTAGCTTCATGATCATCCAACAACTTCCTTCGTTGAGTCTCCAGTGCTTTAAGGTCTGCTTTAGCCTCCATCGAGATAAATCCATTATCGACAAACTTAGAGATGTGATCAAGTTGTGCCTCAATTTGTCTTAGTTCTTGATCCTCTCTGGTTCGCTTATCATGAGCCCAAGGGATCATTGACTAATTTATTCTCTTTAAATTAGCCTCAAAATGGACAAGCGTTGAGAGACCAATTATTTGGTCATAGCCAACCTAGTTCTCTTTCACTATTTTTTGAAATTCATGTTGAGCAAAGAAGTTGTACTGAATTTAAAAGTGCTGGCAGGCTTCTTGGGGCCTCCTTCAATTTCAAACCACACCGGGGAGTGATCAGACTCACACCCACTACCAATCCATTGATGGAATTGAAAAGGAAGATCCAAAAGGGATATCGAAACCAGAAAGCGATCAAGTCGTTTCACCACTCAGGCCTTGCCCAACCTCATGTTCCTCTAGGTGGGAAGGAGCTTGAGTGTAGCAATATCAATGAGGCCATTTTTCGAAAATAAGGTAGGAAAGTTCACTAGATCCAAACGGTTATTGGTGGGCCTCTAAACTTCAAATTTCTTTCAAGGATAAGCTTGATCACCAACTAGATAAGATTTCAACCTTGAATAGGTTGTTTGTAGGTGAGAGTCCCAAAGGGAGCACACTTAACATACCTAATTCATAAATAATATTTCAAACCCTGAATTCCATCCCCACTCATTCCATCAGTAAATCCATCCCCAGACATGAGTCAAGGGCCAATGAGTTTATTTGTTTCACTAGCCGAGTATTCCGCAATCTGGACTGCCAACTGCAGAGCTTTACTATTAGCATCAGCTTCATGAACTTCTAAGTATTGCAAAGGAGAGTCCAACATCCTCATCAAAAATCCTTTGTAGACACTACTTGAGGATACAACACTTGGTCAGATTCAAGATAATAAACCACCAGGTGAGTTTTTTGGGGGTCACTAATTTCGCATTTGAAGGAGAGAAACTTCATGGGGTAACACCCTCAGGGGATTGAGCTACTCTAAGGAACCCGAATATGGATCATTGTCTACTAGAAGCAATGTTGACTAGAGCACAATCTTTTTCCTTTGAGATATGTGAGATGCACCCTATACACTTTTTGATGTTGTGCACATCAGGGTTTGAACCAAGACCAGAGCCATCTGGCACTATGGACAATTTTTTTTATGTTCTGAAGGCAGAAACGAATGGTCGAATACTCAGATCCATCAATGGAGGGGTTCTATGATGAGTGTGATGAAGGGGATCCAGGAGGTGAAGTTGGGATGAGGGAGAATGAGGCTATAGGAGGAGGGGAAGAGGTTATGGGAGTAAAACAGTCCTAAGAGCTCTAGGGGTCAGGGAAGGGGAGGTCCTGAACGGAGTGGAGGGAATCCATTTTTAAATAATTATATATTGAATTAAACCATTAATAGGAAAATGAAAAGAGAGATGCATACCCAGAAAGGATCCATGAGGATGAAATATGCGTGACCCATGGGGAGGGTAAGCCTCAAACCTAGTCACAAATTAGAATTAGAATAGGGAGTGATATCCAATGCTTTTGGATAGCTCATGGCTGGCTAGTTCCACCCATTGAGTGAAGGGAGGACGACCCGAAGAGTGAAGGGAGGATGACCCGAGGAGAAAGAATGATTAGTTGAGGAGGGGATAACGCTGGAGCCATCACTAGTTGGCAGACTAGAATGCTTTTTGAACTAAGTAGGGGTAGTATTTTCTGCACGACCACGGTAGGGGAGAGGGAAATCCTTAATAATGTGTCCATATTTATGACAACACATTCACCTAAATGACACCACCTCATAATCTAGAATTTGAGTATAAGTGTGTGCCTTGTCTATCATCTTAAACTATTTTTTCAACCGTCCCCTAACGTTGAGGGAGACAATAATATGGGCCACAAACATCTCCCTCTTAATTCTTTGAAAGGAATATCTGCATTTATGTAATCTCCCAACAAGTTACCAATTGCCTGAAAACATTTAACTAACCAGAAGTGCAGAGGGAGACTGGAAAAAAATACCCAAATAGGAATGGAGTCCATTTTTTCACTGCTTTCATCAAATGAGGGATCCCAATTTCTTCATTAAAATTGGAGAAGAGTCAATACACCATCCGCTCAACAACAATTTATTGTCTTGAGAGACTTCAACAATGCATCGTGGAACCACCCTTTGATAAACAACTACTCAGAGAAGAAAATCAGAGGAGGAACTCCTAACACAACCACCCAAGACCAAGGGTTTTAAGATAAATGTCTACCATATGATTTATATGGTTTTGTCCTCCATATCATGTTTACTATGACATTCTCCCCAAAACAAGATTTTGATTCTACCATGGAGGTCAACACACACTGTTTTTCTCCTTCTCCCCGCTTGTGTCCCAGACCATTGAGGATAAGAATTCATCTAAGTGCTGGGAACACTGCAGCTCCCAAAATCCATCTCACCATTGAGATTGCAAGGTCAAGACAAGAAGCTTATAATCATGTTCTATCAGGATAGAGACACAAAGAAAGAAAACTCAGGTCCAAACCATGGAGGCCCACAAAGCCAGGGGACAAAAAAAAAATGTTAGGAAGGGAACACATCAAAGTAGTAACCGGAGGCTACCAGAAATATTGAGCCAAAGGTGGCTGAGATAATGGATCTCCCACTGATAGTTATAGAGGAAAGCCTTGAGACAAAAATCCTGAGTGATCGCTCGACAAACCCTGAAGAGAGTGATTAGGAGGATGAGAGAGAGCATACCTAGAATCAAAATCCTCCTCTATCTAAGGGTCGGTAAAAATAACCATGGATTGGGGAACCAGATAGCACAAAAAAGTATAAGCAAATGCTGAAGAAGGAAGACAAGATTCATACCAAACCAACGAAATAGGTTCAAAAAAACATGAGTCGACTAGGAAGAAGGTGCTAGCTAGCGATGACCAGGGAAAAAACTCAACCAGATCTGATGAGAAATCCACTATATCATCATATATCTCCATATTTGATGGCTAGAAAAACCCCCAAAATAGATAATACATAACCTCCCGCCAACCGAAAATCCCTAACCATAGACAAAAGATAGGCACGTCCGCAACTTCCACCGAGAGAGGAGGAGGATCTGTATTACCAGAGAAAGAAAACCAGTAGACCATCTTTCTTTCAAATATTTTCATGGACTATATTTTCATGGACTATTTATTCAAATTATAAGGAACATGACCTTGAAATGTTTTAAGACTTGTACTTTGATATTTTGCCTTAGTCTCCTAAAAATTTCATCGCTTGAACGTCCCAAAATTTTTTATAGCAAAAATTCCAAGGTATTTCAAATGTAGCAGCGAAACCCAAAGAACTTGAGCTCTAATACTATGTTACGGATCTAACTCTTAAAATGATAAAAATTCATGAAAATATATAGTCCACTTCAGAGGGAAACCTCCTTGACACAGAGAGAGAGAGAGAGAGAGAGAGAGAGAGAGAGAGAGAGAGAGAGAGAGAGAGAGAGAGAGAGAGAGAGAGAGAGAGAGAGAGAGAGAGAGAGAGAGAGAGAGAGAGAGAGAGAGAGAGAGAGAGAGAGAGAGAGAGAGAGAGAGAGAGAGAGAGAGAGAGAGAGAGAGAGAGCACTAATATAACACTAGAAATGTAATGATTCAATATCTAGGGGATTAATAAGGGGTTTTATACATAACATGGGGCTTTTTCTAACAAGCCTCCTCTGTGGTATTTTAATGTATTTTGGCCAAAAATTTCCCTTTTGACATCACACGTTAAGGGGCATTTGCTATAAATACCTCTAGGTTTGAGAAGTCTTATTGGCCACTATACACCCCTTCTACTCTCTTGGATCACTCTGTAGACTATCTAAAAATCATCATTAGCAATCCACATGCTCTTCTTGCTCACTAAAGGAGAGTACACATGCATTTTTGGCTCATGAAAGGTACATATTCCTTAAAAATTGAATAAATGATTAAAATTCATGAAAATTATGTTCTCATGAGCGAGATTTATGGGAAAACTACTTCTACAACTCTCTAAAACCCGTGCCAAATTGTTTCAACCAACTTCTATTGGTATAAAAAGAGGCCTAATGGAAGGAATGACTACAAGCACTGCCTTAGTAGAAAAGTTATCCTCTCGCTAGAATGATTAGAGGTTTTTGTCTCCCTACATTTTTTATGACCTTCATCCCTCAAGGATCCCCCTGTTTCCTAAGTTTTTTCACCCTTTCTTGTTTTGAGGCCTAAAACCCTCGATTTTCCTCATTTTTGCACGGAGAACATTTTTCGAGTGTTGAAGCAATCCTAAGTGGCCCAAGGATGGAGGAATCCAAATGATGGTTAGAGAAGGTGTCGAAAATGGATCATGTATATCTTTGTGTATCATTGTTTCATTCTAATTAAAATGGACATCTCTTTTCTTTTCCTCCCTCAAAACCTATGTTAATGTTCAGTGTTTGATCTCTTTCAGTGTTTGGTTAAGGTTCTAACTTGCTTGGAAGTTAGTTAAGGTATTTATTTCATGCTTATATTTTGTTTTTTCCTATTGGTTTGAGAAATGTACTTGTTTCCTTGTGTACAGGTCTAAAAACATGAATATGAGCAAGGACAAGTGGAGTGAGGCCAACTTCAAGGATTCATCTCCAACCGAGCATCAAGACCAATTAGTTCCACTTCATAACTAATTAGTGGTTACATTAGTTATTGTATACACACCTTAGGGATTGAATTGCATTGTTCTTCATTTTGATATGTTAATAGTCCACCCTAGCTATAAGAATAGTTTTATCCACAACACTCCTCAAGGACACCATCAAATCTGAGAGTGAATATGTTTTTTCAATATCAACTCTAGACTTTAACATAGAGGCATATGATAAATCTTGGACCACAACCACTAGAGAATTATGTGGAAACTTACCAAGGGATTTCACTATTCTGATCTTTTGAGGTTATGCAATATCTTCTCCATTTGAAGCTCCAAGCTCTTGATACTTTAGACATTTGGGTGAGTCCTTAGACATAAAAGATTTCTTATTTGGATTTTAATTCTAGGATTCCAGGATAACTACTAATTAATTCCCAAAATATGAAACACTTTATCCGAGCTAGTTAAGAGATCCTCCTCTTTGCTTGATTTCTTTCAAGGGAAGCCAACCCCAAGATTAATCTCCTTTTTTCACCATATGTTCCTTGTAAATGGTCATGGGAACTCATCAATTGCATGTCCATGCAAAGATTAATGGTTACATTGGAAAGGAATTATATAGTCTTACAAAACTTGTGTAAGACTCTAATCCCCAAACATAATCTTTATAGAATTTGCCAATACTTATGCCATTGCAATTTTGACCAAAACTTGCGATATATCCCAATATGGATTTGTATAAAAGGATAGATTCACTTATATAACTCTACCAAGGGATCTCCCTATGACATTTAATTATTTATCCACACATAAATCAATGGTAATGAAAATCAACTTGACCCATATTGGAGCTTTCCTAAAATCTTCCATTCTAGGGTTGAAACATACAATCCAAGGACTTAGAGATAAATATGAAAAATCCCAGAACCATATACTCTTAAAAATATTTGAGGCATCCTTATTAATTCAAGAAACAAAACCTATCCATCCTTGAGTTAAGATGTGAAAGGTTGGCCCATAACCCAGAATGGAAGCCCACTCTTTCTACATCCATGCATTCAAACTCCAATTACTAAATTTTATGTTTTGAAATGTCCCAATCAAAGCCTCCCCCATAAAATCTACAACATTTTCAAATATAATATAATCTCCCAATGTCATAGTCACCAAGTATTTCTTCTTCTTTACCACCTTTTTCTTATCTTTTGGTTTATAACCATAACTAGATTGTTATAACACCTTTCCCTTTGAAAACCCTAACAGGCTTTCCAAATCTAACCCACTACCCACAAAACCTAAGCTCCTAAATAATCTCGACTCGAACACCTTTTAAATTTTTGCAATGAAATGATTAGGGAAATTTTGAGCTTGGGAATTACCACATATCTCCTCTGATGGTGAAGAAGTTATACCATCCACCTCCAAAGAGACCAAATCCCTTTGTGCTCAACCATCCAAATTTTCACCTACAAATCTCGAGTAGTTAACATTCAAAGAATCCAAATGGAATGTCAAAGGGTTCTCAAAATCCTTCTTAAGAGAAGGAGAAATTAAAGTATGTGTCTCAATTGGAACTATGATTTCTTTTTCATATTTTGCTTCTCAAGAATGACTAGCTATGATTGAATGCTTATGGCATAAAGATTCACCAAGACCCAATCCTTTTTCAACTCAATGCACACTTTCCTCTTTACCAACTTTCATACATGGATTAGACCTTCTATCGACCTTATATAACATGTCATTTATGGATAAATATTCACCCCTATACAAACCTCAAGATCTAAAATTTTTACAAGAGTAGAAGTGCTAGACCCTAACTTATAACTTCCTCCATACTAGGAATTTCATGTCTAAAGTTATATGAAATAAAAATTTGGTTCTCCTCTAGATTATCTTTAGAGAAATCCAAAAACTCCTTATATATGTCCATTATACCAACTAAGAACTATAGGTACTTTCAATGTCCTCGACTAATTTCATCCAATGATTAAATAACAATGACCAATCCTCTCTTATAGATGAGAAGATCCAACATCCCAACCCTTCCTATCATGTCTTTGTGGTTTACTAAATATTTTCTTTGTTTTGATGTATTCCTACGTGTAATCCACTTAAAAGGAATTCAAAATGATGTGAACAAGTGCCTCCCCAAGTTGATTTAATAGCAAAAAAAAATTCTAGTTTCCCCATACTATTTTATAATTTCTAAAGGAGGTCGATGAATGAGGGTAAATAATCATTGGCAAAAGTTTTTAATTCTAGCTCCATACTTGATTTGTTCTACTGGAAAGCTACATTTAATCCACTTCCTAGCCATTGGTTGAATTGTTGGGGAACCATATGCACTTTCATCGATATTCAATCCTCATTCAAATTCTAGAAACACTCAAATTAAAAGCACAAACCTAACACTTACATCACAATGGCCCAACTCATCGATTTTTTTTTTGGACAAATATACCCCTATTTTCTCCAGCTTTATTTTATGGTGGACCCTCTTTCATATTGTACTATGAAACTAGTTGTTTTCTAGTATGGACCCTATTTATTTAGAGATCTCCTTTGACACATACATATGGGTGTTTTAATGCTTTGGACACTTAAATATGATGATTATGTTTTAGGGTTCATAATTTGGTATATACCTTCAGAACGACCTTCATATACCCAAAACACTCTAGATGTTGAATTTGACCCTTTTGTTGCCGAGATCCACTTGAAAAAAACATGATGTATGCAATTTCATAAATACGTATGTGAAAATACTTTAATACAAATAATATAAAATATACAACAATATATATGTCAAAGATACAATTTCATAATTAGGTTGTTAACTAATATGCAAATTTGGACTTAAACCTAACAAAATATCGAGGTAAAATCGAACCAAAAATAAATGTAAAATTTTTCATTAACAATAATTTATCATGATTAATTTATACTTCTATATCTCACATGGACCTCATGTTAATAACCTATATGGTCTTTGTACTAATAACCCCTTTATCCCAAATGGTTCTCATGTGATAACCCCTATAATTCTTCTATTTCCCAAGAATCTTATAGTTCTTTCATTACCATCAATCCCTATCATAGATAAGTAACTCCTATGAATAATATGGTCCTTATGCTAATAACCCCTATGTTCATCATGCTAACAATATTTCCACCCCCTATAAACTCTATGGTCCTCATTCCAAAAAACCTTATAACACATGTAACCCATTTAGTCCACGTGTTATAAATAACATCTACAATCCATATAGACTCTATGGTTTTCTTTATAATAACCATTATAACTTCTATAACCTCCATGGTCCATTCGTTAATAATGGTTATAATCCCTTTATTACTCTTCCCAATAACCCACATAACCCCCATAAACTCTACAACCTTATCCTAAAATATAGCCCTAGTGGTTCTTGTTTGAAATCTAACCCATTTGGTTCAACTATTGTTAACAACCCTTATAATTATTATTATGTGCTAATAACCCTTCTAACTATTAAAATCGTTAAGGTGTTCATGTTGAATATAAACACACGGTCCTTGTGCTAATAACCTCTATAACCAATATAACCCTTACAATCCCTATTTCAATAAGATTTGTAACCCCTATAAAACTTATAACTCTCGTGGTCCCTATTTTAATAACCTATATGTCCCCTATAGAACTTATAACTCTTGTTCTCCCCCTATTAATAACCCTTACAACCCCTTTAAACCCTATTATCCTCACGGTAATAACCAAAATATCCTTTCCATCCTCCATTTATTCCTTTCATAAACATTATCATTCCAACTGAGCTTGTGATGGAGGTAGCCTCCAAGATACTTGTGCGAATTAATTTCTTCTAATTTGTTATTGTCATACACAAAATTACGGTAACTAGTGTTCTTGGATTTGATTATGATAATCTTTGTGTTATCAATTTTCACTAACATACTAGATATAGAACACAAATATTTGATAATTCTTAGTTGTTTTTCAAGATCAGAGGGCCTCATAGAAAGACCAATATCATCAGCGTAATAAGAAGGATGATGATTGTACCATCCAAATTAGTTCCAACACAACCTGATTCTTCCAATCATACCTCTAACTTGTCAACATAAATGTGAAAAAACATAGGGGACAAAGGACGACATTACTTAACCCCTATATTAAAATTAATTTCCTTTGACCAACCCTCATTATTCTTTTAATTTGATAATTACTTTCTTGTACAACCTTATCGCAATAGCTATAAACATAAAGGGAACCTTTAGGTATTCTAATATCTTCCATAGGTTATTTCTAAGCACAATATCAGACACTTTCCTATAGTCACTGGAACAACAAAGGAGATTGATTTTATTATTTTGCAATTCCTTTGCAATAATAAGTGGTACATGACTAAATGATAGATTCTAAAACTAGCTTGGAATTGAATCCTTTTTCCTTGAGTTTCTAACCATAAGATGGCATTATTATCTAGAAAGACTCCATATAACTTGGATAAAAGAGGACTAATCATAATGGTTTTATAATTTAAGGGAATTTTTTTGTCACCACTTTTAAAAATAAGAACAATGAGGCTTTTAGTCTAAGGTTTAGGGAAACCATGTTTGATTATTATATTGAAAACTCATTGATGTGAGGATAATAACATAGCCTCTAATTCTTAGGATTTTACCCGATAACCTTTGATGTCCTTAGCTTTCCCTTTTCCTAGATGCTTAACCCCAAACTCAATGTCATCCAAAGTAAAAATCTCTTGCGTTGTAATAAGAGTCTAAATGTTGTCTAAAACATTAAAGGATTCATAGAGCTTTTTAATGTATGAATTCCAATCACTCATAGAAATCATATTATTTTTTCATCTTTTTATGTTAGAATTTTTCTCCAATTTTTTTAGGTTCACGTTTATAAAGGTTTACAAGTTCATCTTACTTTCTATTTACATAATGTCTCTTTTTTATTTTAATTATTTCTTTGTAAGTGTTAATTTTTATATCCATTCAAGACTCATCATAATCTCCCCCCATAGCTTTCTTAACAATCTTGCAATCTTTGTCATACCAAGTGTTGGTCATTCAATTTTCATTTAAAAAAAATAGCAATGGGTAAGATTTATATTATAAAAGGGTGGGGTTGTGGCTAAGCCATGTAATTGAAGAAAAATTACAAAAAAATTGGCTAGTTCCATAGGGCCCAAATGAAAATTAAATAAATAAATTATGTTAAAAAAGACATGTTTTTCAATTATATCCTATGCTCTCATGGAATGTCTAATGTAGAACAAAATTGTTAAGTAAAATATTATTAAAAATACATACAACAAAAAGATAAGAGAAATATTATATTTTAGGCCCATGTCGGGCTTCTCCTTGTTGGTGCCTCTTTGCTTCTTTTACTTCAGGGACCCTATAATTTTTTTCATCTCAAAGTGTATCTTGGAGAGCGTTTCCTCTATCCAGTTCTAGCTTGGGAATAAACCATGGTTTCCTAGACCTATGGACACCTAACTAGAGGGGGGAATCTAAAAGAGAAGAAACATGACCGCAAATTCTAGGATACCAAGATGGGATGCAATTCACTACATCAGTTGTATGAGTATTGAATCAATTTGAGTGGAAACCTCTAGATTTTTGATACAGTGTGCAATCATGAAATCTTCTTCCTTTCTTTTCCAATTCCTCAAACTGACTATTTGGTTCACTAAATCAATGTAACAATTGTCCCAAGCTTCAATTCTCTACTAAGTTTTTTGTTCAAACTCTAATTTCCACCTCCTCCCATCTAATTTGAGCATTGGTTATTCCAAATTGATTCTTAGCTATCTCTCAAGCACATCACTTCAATACTTTTTTGAATTCACTCATCTCACAGAGGGCACAACATCTAGAGTTGAAATGGTTGTGCACCAGTTGAGCTCCTAGTAAATAATTCACATCCACAAATGTCAAGCCCTAATATTGGCTCATTACCCCTTAATTGGGGAATATTATATTAGTAATGTTATTTTATTTATGTTGGCTTTAGGCCATTAGTTGTAATTATACCTCCTAGTCTCCCATATATACCAAGGAGACATTTTCATTTTGAATCATCTTGTACTTGAACATTTAAGTGCGGTAAAAGGAGGTTGCCCCCTTGAAGAGGCTTATTATATGAAATTATCTCTTTTTCAAGGCATTGAGTACTTTTTCTGAGGTTTTTCTATTCTATATTGATATTTGGTTCTTAACATATGGTATCAGAGCTCAAGGTCTTGGGGTTTCGCTGCTACATATGAGACACCTTCAAATTTTTCCTATAACTTTTTTTCTACAACGTTTCAGAAGGAATATCTTGGAGGATATTTAGTAGACAGATCAAGGTATGTTGGGTTCAAATTTCATCTCCTGAAGCCTTATACTTTCGGAGATACAACCTGTACAATATAGGGTTCTGGAATCATCCTGAACTGAGTCATTGCAGAATTTTCACTATAAAATATTTTCTGTAATGTTTCAAACCCTGAACTCTGGAGGCTATTCATAGAAATTAGTAAGGTATATGTGGTAGAACATTTAGCTTCTGGGTCATCTTAAATTTGTAGATACACCCTGTGTAAGATATGGTATCTGACTAGTCTTATTGACTAGTCTCAAGAAGGTTTTCCAGGTAAAACAATCATAACTTCTTCCTAGAGTATCCAAATTGTGTGGGACTTGTTTCATTGGATTGTGGACAGTCTTTAGTATTTATGGTATGATTTTTAGAATTTTATATCAATCATATTGTGCGGGGTACACTATACAAGTGAGATCTCCTGGAAAGGCCAACAATCGGCAAGTTGTGGGGAAGTTACCGTAAATTCCACTTGGCACATCCAATTTTGATCAGACCTGTGGCACTGTAGAGAAGAAATATTAGAGAACTACATAAAATAATTTTTAATACCCGTAAGGACCGAAACTTGGGAGATACAATAGAATAAAGATTGTCTAGCAGAACCACCTCAAAATCAAGGGTCAAAAGTGATACTTGGCCAACATGCCACCCAAAAAGGGAACTTCTACACCAAATAAGCCTCCATACAATCCTACTTGGACTCTTTAAGAAGGTGAAGAAATGCGTAGGGACATAAATGATTTACAAAATAACATAGTAACAAAATATGAACTACAAGAGATGGAAGCTAAGTTGGAGGCAAAGATGGATGGTTTAAAAGAGGAGATCATGGAAGTATTGAAAAATTTCCTAACAGAGAAGACACTTGAAAGTGAAAATGCATCCCATGAAATTCATGATGAGGACACAAGGAAGGTGAATCAAGAATGGAGAAACTACAACTTTGGGTTGAAGACCAACCACGTTCCTAAGATCGATATGAGGAAGTTTGATGGCAAGGAGCTGAAGACCAACCACGCCCCAGTCGAGTGAGGAAGTTTGATGGCAAGGGGACCCAATCACATGGATACTTCAGATGAAGTAATTCTTTGATCTAAGACATAATGTTACATACACAGCAATGAATTGTTTTATATTTAGAACCCAATCAATTTGTATGTATTGATGGCTTTGTTCTCGTGAAATCACGTCACTTGGACAATTTTCACGGAAGAAAATGATAGCACACTATGAGGATATAAAGGACAATGTTCTCTTTAGCCAATTGATAACTCTGAAGCAAAAGGGTTCAGTTACCGGAAAGCAATACTGGAGAGAACTTCCAAAGATTGAATATAAAGGCAACAAAATGTCCAGATGAGTACTTGATTGATGTATTCATAGGAATCCCAAAGATAACATTCAACATGAGGTCGCCTTTGGGGTCCCAAATCATTGAGAATGCATTTATGCAAAGAAATGTTGAAAGTAAAATATGGTTATGGCTACTTTCAGAAGGACCAATCCTAACATCTATAGAGAGAAACAATGCTCCTTCTTCTAAAAGGCCTCAACCTACAAGGTTGATACCCCAACAATTGGAGGAAAGAAAAGGTGTTGTTTTATGCTTTAATTGCATAACAAGTACATGAAAGTGGACATAAGTGTGGTGAGAAAGAAATTATTCTACAGACAGAAGAGGAAGAAGAATAAGAATAAGAATCATCTCAAGATGAAACATAGAAACAATTCTTTCTCATTCTTGAAGAGTTGACTTCAATGATATCGTGTAATGCATTAGATAGAATTATCACTCCTCAAACCCCTGCACTGTATATGATACATGAAAAAGAAAAAGGTAATAGTCCTAATTGATCGGCAAAGCATTCATAATTTCATTCACTATACTATCCAAGCTCTCAATTGTTTCTATATATCCAGCCAGAGTTTCAAGTAATAAAGATTGCAGGTGGATGAACTATCAATTTCTCAGAAAATGCAATAAGATCAATCTTACCATGGGGAATATGTAATTACTAGTCCAATGACATATACCCATTGGTGTGATGTTGTACTAGGAATCCAATGGTTACAACTATTAGGGGAACAACGGATTTTAATCTTCAAGAACTTTCATGAAATTTTCATTGGAAGGAAAAGAAATTGAGTTAAGAGGTACTGCTGTGGAAACCCAAGAAGGTGATAAGCTTCCTAATGGCATGCCAAAATTATTGAAAAGGGGCATCAAGGCATTATTGCAATAATATGCCTCACTAGATGTTCACATCTAAGCCATCTATTCCTCAAGATCTGCAAAGGATCATTGATAAGCATTCCAAAGCATTTGAAGATATTCCCAAAGGTCTTCCAATCTACTGAAATCATGATCATGAAACTACCCACTCGAGTGTCTCTCCTAACATCATGCCATACAGATACCCTCACGCCAAGAAGAGTGAAATTGAGAACATAGTTGAAGAAATTAGAGGCCGGTACACATTAGACCTTAGCCAAGTTCCCCACTGCTATACTGGTATTCAAGAAAGAGGGATCATGGAACATGTTTCCATATTATAGAGATCTTAACAAGATCATTATTAAATATAAGCTTCCATTCCTTTCATTGATGAATTGTTGATGAAATTACATGGAGCAATCTATTTCACAAAATTGGATCTCCTGCTCAGTGGTACTACCATAATGTAATGAAGGAGAAGATATCTCAAAACAACATCCCAAACTCATGAATGCCATTATAAATATTTGGTCATGACTTTTGGCCCTACAAATCTTCCACATCCATGATAGTTCCATTTTCAAAGCCCTTCAAAAATTTTAGTTAGTATTTTGATGATATACTAATCTATAGCAAGTCTTGGGAGGATCATGTGTGACATACACAAGTGATACAAACTACCAAATACAACAACTATATACAAACCATCCAAATGTTTCTAGGGAGTGAAGGAGGTAGAGCATTTGGGTCACATTGTAATTCATGAAGGTGTCACAACAATTAACAAGATTAAGGCCATGATGACTGGTCGATTTGCATTTGAAGAATCTTATAGATTTTGGTTTGACTGGTTACTACCGCAATTTTGTTCTGAACTATGGAAGAATATCAACACCTTTAAAAACACTAACTAAAAATGATGCATTTTCACGGACTCCAGAAGCAACTAAATATTTTGAACAACTTAAATAGGTGACTGGAAATCTCCCTCATCTTGACTCCACTCCAGACTATAAAAACCTTTATTGTGGAATGATGCCTCGAGAAATGGAATTGTGTCGTCCTAATTTTAGGTTGAAGGTTCTGATTTTGAAAAGTCAACCACCTGAAGGAAAGGACTTACACAAACCCATTTATGAGAAGGAAATGATGGCAATACTACATCCATTGAAGAAATGACATCTTACCTAATAGGTAGGCACTCTAAGGTCAAAATAGATCATGACAATCTTAAATACTTGGAACAAAGATCATTCTAAGAACAATCCCAAATTGGTAACTAAGATATTGGGTTATGATTTGAAATTGTTCATAAAAAAGGGGAAGTAAAATGTTGTTGTAGATGCACTCTTAAGAAAGGATGAAGATGTTGAGGCCTTTTCCATTCATCATCCAACCTGACTGATGGCATACAAGTGGGATGAAATGGAATAACACTTGTGGACTCTCATTCAAAGGTTACAGGATTCCAATGCATTCGACACATTTACATGGAAAAATGATTCACTATGGTACAACATTGCTTATATTTGGCAGAACTCCAACTCAAACAAAGGGCATTATTGAATTGCACACCTCTCCAGTGGGAGGGCTCTCTGGATTTTTGAAAACCTACTATACAGTCAAGAAGGATTTTTTGGGATTGCCTTAAAATGATGTTCAAAGGTTTGTGGCGTAGAATGCTCTGGTTTACAAATAAAATAAGGTGGAAACACCAAGACCCCGTGTCTTTACAACCATTATCCATCCCAAGTCACATGGAGTGGAGGTCACGGATTTCACCAGCTGTGGTCAGTCTATGATTATGTCATCACAGGATTGGTTGATAGACTAATTAAGCACACACACTTTTGTGTGCACTCTCATCCTCTCTAAATCTAGGTGGCTAGCCAAGCACTGTGATTCATGGAGATAGTTCAAAAGCTACATGATACCAAAGATGATTGTAAGGAGTGTAGATCCCATTTGACACATAATTATTTTCTCTTGTTTGGGTACTCAATTGGGGCTCATTGTTCATCCTATCATCCCTTTAATCCATGGAACTGATAGTGAAAAATGTTTGAAGGCTACTCGCTATTTTCATCTCCCATAAACAAAACACAATGGTTCAAATTTGCTGTACCCTTGGCCGAATAGTGGTATAACACTTCCTTTCATAATGTGAATAAAAATGACACCATTTATGGCACTTTATGAGACCACCTTCCACCACTTCTCTAAAAGAAAATATAAGGTTCAAGTGGGGCAGTGACCACATCAGAGAATCAGTCAACAAGTTCTCCAAATCTTAAAGGACAACCTCACTCATGGTACAAAACGTGATGAAACAATCAAGCAT
This sequence comes from Picea sitchensis, assembly GCA_010110895.2. Lineage (NCBI taxonomy): Eukaryota > Viridiplantae > Streptophyta > Pinopsida > Pinales > Pinaceae > Picea > Picea sitchensis. The sequence goes on from SNQJ01S0018921.1 coordinate 51,471, forward strand.
CAACATCATAGTGAAAGACGCTTTGAAGTAGGGGATTGGGTGTTAAGACTACAACCATACAAATAGATGTCCCTGCCAAGAAGGATAATAAATTATCACCAAAGTACTATGGGTCCTTATAAGGTGTTGCAAAGATTGGTACCTATGGCATGCAATTGGAGTTGCTCCATCTCTACTTATACACCCAGTCATGTTTCATGCTTGAAGAAGGTTAGCTTACATACATCCCAGTTCAAACTATATATTGCCAAAACTTATTTAGGAAGGAAAAATCATATTGAGCTTGAAGCCATCACTGACACACATACCTAGAATTCGCCAACTAGGAATAGATCCATTTTTAGAGAGTCTCATTAAATGAGAACCATCACTGAGATTCCACTTGGGAAGATGAGACTTTATACAGAAGCATCCATATTACCTGTAAGTGTTGCTATAAACACCTGTCCTAAGGGAGGCAGGGCATGTTAAGCCCTGATATTGGCTCATTACCCCTTAATTGGGGCATATTATATTAGTAATGTTATTTTATTTATGTTGGCTTTAGGCCATTAGTTGTAATTATACCTCCTAGTCTCCTATATATACCAAGGAGACATTTTCTTTGAATCATCTTGTACTTGAACATTTAAGTGGGGTAAAAGGAGGTTTCCCCCTCGAAGAGGCTTATTATCTGAAATTATCTCTTTTTCAAGGCGTTGAGTAATTTTTCTGAGGTTTTTCTATGTTATATTGATATTTGGTTCTTAACAACAAAACAAAAGGTATTGTGGACTTGAGAAGAGAGGAGGAGAGTTCCTTCCTAACCCTATTGGATAGTCTTATGAGATGCCAAAGCACCTAGAGCTAGAGTAAGGAATATCCCCAACATTGAGAACCATAAGAAAATATACCTATCCTTCATAACTACCCTTCTTTCTTCACTGGACTTATATGACATGTTCTTAATAATTGACCGCACAAGTGATCAAAGGTATATGATGTTGAGGTGTTTCTACTCCACAACTATTAGTTTTTTCAAACTTAAATTTCTTGCCAAGTAGCTATATATTAAATGGGTCAACAAATCCATAGTTAAATCACGGGGGGAGTTGGAAATGAACCCCTCTAAATATTTTACAACATTCCAAACTAAGAGTTGAACCCAAATTGGCTTGCTCGTCTACAAGATAATTTTTAAGCTTAAGGTCATGGAAAAAACCAAGCTTATAAAATCCCCAAATTTATTTTAGGATAAGTTTCACTGGATGGGATAGGATTTCCCCTTAGGAATGGATTCACTTATAATAGCACCAAGAAGGATCATAGAATCCCCCACCATTGATGCCACCTAAACCCTTTGGGATTTAAGAGTCAAGAGACATTTATAAATATCTAACACCTTCAGTTCATTATTTGTGGTGATCCCAATCCCACATGCAAACTTTACTTCTTGATTTCCCTTGGAGTCAATGATGACTCCTCTTGCACCTGCCACCCCTACATTCAGTTTTCATTTTGACAAGAAGTGCCAAAAGAGTAATTGTTCATACAAATTGATAGTTTTGTTGTTAAGTTATAATAAAGGTCCTCAATATTGTTTTTACTTATTGGGAGATTTAATTTCTTTTCTAAATCCATTATAAAATGTTAGATTTGTTTTTGTCAAAGATTAGGTGCTTCTCATTAATAAAATTATCATCCATGGGATTTTATGTAGGGTAATGTTTAAATTTAGAATTAAGGGTTTGTGATCTAAGTCGGTCTCATGGTCCTCTGAGATGTAAAAATTAATGATTTCATTGCATAAGTGGATATCTGATATAACTACCACATTATTTCCAAGCCCATGAATACAAGCCATTTGGCTAGATTTTGGCCCCTATTTTAGACTATTGCAAAATATCAACATTTCCAACTAAAAAGTTTTATGAATTCAATACTAAATAAAATTGATTTAAATATTCATAGCTTCTCTTGCACATGCCAACTAAATCAAGGTCCTCATCTAACCATAAAGGGACTTAGGGGTGGAAGTGTTACTTAAGATTATAACTTAATTACTTTTTGTTCTAGGAATAATGTCTCTTGGAAAAATAATAGTCCATTGCTTTCTTAGATTAGCAATATCATGTGTAAGTCTTTGCTGGGGCATTTTTTTATCTAAATTGTTTTTCTTGTAAAAGTTAGAATTTATAGGTGAAAAGTAACATATTTTTTTTTTGTAAATAAAAAAGTATTATTGCCTCAAAAATATGTTGTAATCATACATAACAGAACCATGTCTAGATATCTACCACCTATTCCACCAGACAAGTGGAAACCAAAACAAGTGACGACCTGTTGTTCTTTCTGGATCATGGCAAAAAACCACCACATGTTCCGCCAAAAAAATGGAAACCGGAGCAGGTGGCAGTGGATTGTAATGTCTAGACTATTTGAGCATGAGGATAGAATTCTGAATAGGGAAATGTAAACTTCTATTGTATTTTTTCAAAAACAGTGCATATATCTAAAAGGAAAGGGCTAAGCATAAGATGAACTAGTGAAACCTATGCCAGCATGAGTTCCACCATGGGGAGTGAGAACGTGCGGTTGCGCAGAGGTCAAGCATCCTTGTTGGATCTGCGAACTTGAGAGCACATCATACAGAATGTCGAGATGGCTGTTAAGTAGGGTATTCTTGTGTAGTTGTTCTTGCATATCCCCGCGCATCTCAAATATTAGTTCTAGATGCTTTGGCGTGAGGAGACAAGTGGAGTGCGAGTCCCGGTCTAGATTTGAGGAGGGTAGTGGAGTCTCAATTAGGCGGTCCACTGATGAGATCTCTTCCTGAATTATGCAAGTCACCCAGTCCGAGGTACAATATGCAACGGGGAAAAAATGGCTCGTGCTAGGTGGGTCATGGGGGTCTGAAACAATATATAGAAGTGAGTTTGGTGGAACAATAAGTGGCTCTGCTAGAATCTCTTCTTTTATAATGGACATTGGGGGCTTGTCATGCCTCCCATCCTGACAAATCAGAGAGGTCGAAGATTCCTGGGCGAGTCTACGAATTCTACGCTTCCTGAAAGTAGAGTTGTACCAGGAGCGCCCTCTCTTGGGCTTACCATGCTCCCGTGGCATGGTGGTGGAGATGAACCAAACTCTTAGTGGCCTGAGAATTCACATAGCGGGGATAACGACATGAGAAAATCCAAAACACAATATCTGAATCGAATGGAAAGAGCCATAACATACCTAGAGGGAGTGGAGGGGTGCCAAAGGAGCTTAAATGACCTTGCGCATGCCTCTCGTACCCATCATCATACGCTAACATTGGTGCACTAAAAGAGCCATTAAACCTATGCGAGGGATTTGTCGAGCATGATCTAATGTGCTTTGAATGTTTCCCTCCCTACGAGAAATGGATATGAGGGCATAAACATGCACAATTAAGTTATGGGTTTGTATGCTGGCTACGTGGCACCCCATCCGAGGGAGGGAAATCATGTTGAGTGATTTCCATGGATTGGAGCATCAATGAGGGAGCTGGGGAGATTCGAGCATCCATTTGGATCTTCTCCTCCTTTGAGATGACACCTTCATTATCCAAGTGATCTGCTACTTTGTTGGCCTCTCTATTCACATGGGAGGGGATGAGAGTGAGGGTGGGTCGTAGGAGGGTTTTGAATTCTTCAAGTAGGCCCAGAAGCCCCCATATTGGGGAGACTTTTGATGGATTGGAACCATGGATGATTTTTGAAACTAGTGAGATTATCACCTGGGAGTTCCCTTCCACTATGAGTTGGTTTATGTTGTGATAGGTAGCCATTTTTACCCCTTTGATGAGACTCCAAAATTATGTTTCATTGTTTGTGTTGAGTCCCAAGGGCCTACTATGATGTGTAGAATTCATCCATAACTATCTTAGAGGACGACACCAAATCATGTTGGTCTTGGATTTCCCTTTGAAGATTCATCAAAATTTAATTTAACGAAGTCTTG
>SNQJ01S0018921.1:71592-98365 GCA_010110895.2 Picea sitchensis
TGTGCTATCTACGAAGTATAAGAAGGGTTGAATATTGATGAATGACCGATGCCAAGTTCTCTGTAAGCGATATAATCACAGATCTGTGTCCCATCTTAGGTTGCAGACACTTGAGTCCTGCAACCACCCTTGTCTCTACCTTAGGTGAGACTTCATCTGCTTCGCAGGTGTTGCCGAAAGGGTCGGTAGTTAGGGTTTTGTTGGTGCACTGTTGTAGCGTTGAACCCTAGGTCTACCCTTATGCCAACATCATTGTTCTAGGAAAATTTGTAATAAAATCAATTGTAACCAATTCTCATTTCCACTCAGGAATGGGCAATGGATGTAACAATCCCGCTGGATGTCTATGTTATTTCTTTACTTTTTGTCATTCTAGACACTTGGCTATGTAATTAGGCATTTCTTTCTTCATTATTGGTCAAAAGTATTGGCTTCTTACAACTATAGTTGTTTTCTGATATCATGGGTGTCCAACATATGACGCATTATGCATTTCCCTCAACACTATATTTTTAGCTCTCCTGAATTTGGCACATATAATTTTCTTTTGTACAAGAGGATTCCATCCTCTTTCAACTCATAATAATTAAATTTTTGATGTAAATTTCCTTGATGTAATGTCTCTTTTATTTTTAGATATTTCGTATATGAATTTGAAACCTCCAAAATTCTCTCTTTTAAATATGTGTTGAACATGTTGATGACTGAAATATAAATTTCATGAGCTCTTGTGCAAAGTGCATCAACCACCTAATTTTCCTTTCCTTTGATATGCTTAATTTCAAAGTCATATTCACTCAGAAATTCCAACCATCTAGTTTGTCTGGCATTTAATGTTGGCTATCCAAACAAATGTTTCAGACCACAATGGTCTGTCCTTAGCTCAAATATTTGACCCATGAGGTAGTGTCTCCATATTTTTAATGCATGTACAATGGTTGCTAATTCCAAGTCATGTGTAGCATAATTTATTTCATGCTCTTTTAGTTTTCTAGGCCCATAACACACAAAATGATCCTTTGGAGTGAGGACTCCATCAAGCCCTTCCTTTCATGCATTAGTGCACACTAAAAAATATTCATCCAGATCTGCAATATTCAAGATTGGTGCACTTGTAAAAATGTCTTTCAACTAATGAAAACTCTCTGTACACTTGGGAGTCCATTCAAATTCCACTCTCTTTGTTTGCAAAGAAGTGATTGGGATTGCAATATTTGAGAAACCTTTTATGAATATTCGGTAATAACCAACAAGACCCATAAATGATATAACCTCTGTCACATTTCTTAGTGTTGGCCATCCCTTAATGGCCTTTATTTTCTCGAGATCAACTACTATCCCATCTGCTAAAATAATATGCCCCAAGTAGTGAATCTTCTTTTGATAAAATATGCACTTACTTAGTTTGGCATACAATTTATCCTCTTTTAAAACTTGCAACACCATTCTTAAATGTTTCTCATGCTCTTCTTCTTTCCTTGAGTAGATGAGAATATCATCTAAGAAAACAATCACAAACTTATCTAGATACTCCCTGAACACTCCATTCATAGACACATGAAAAATCTTAGGGAATTTGATAGCCCAAATGGCACTACTCTAAATTTATAATGCCCATGTCTTGTCCTAAATGTTGTATTGTTGATTTCCCCTTACTTTATCCTCACTTGATGATAACCTGATCTCAAGTCAATCTTAGAAAAGATCCTTGCACCCTTTAGTTGATCAAATAAATCATCAATCCTTGGCAAATGATATTTGTTATTTATGGTGACTTTATTCAACTATTTGAAATCAATACACAGCCTTAAGGTTCCATCCTTTTTATTTACAAAAATAATCGGGGCTCCCCAAGGTGACAAACTTGGGAATATATATCCCTTCTTGAAAATCTCTTCAAGCTGCATCTACAATTCTTTCAATTTTGGTGTGCCCATTCTATAAGGTGTCTTGGACATTGGGTATCTCTTGACACCAAATCAATAGAGAAATCAATGTCTCTCTTTGGTGGAAATCTTGGAATTTCCTCAAAAACATATTCAAAATCCCTCAAGACAGGATGGTCTTAAATACTTTCCAATTTATCTCTAGTTGCCTCTTCCACATGGGCTGCAAAAAATTTGACATCCCTTCCTAAAACTCTTTTTTAGCTGCATGGACAGAATTTCTCTAACAACTACAACTCTCAGAATGCCTTGAATCTTTCCTTGCTTCCCTCCCTCATCAAGACCAATTATTGTCTTGTTGTAACAATCTAGGATAGTGTGGTGTTTTTCCAACCAATCCATGCTAATTAAACAATCATATGAACCCAATGGTATGATTTTCACATCCACCTTTGTGCCGAGTCCATTCATGTCTATTGGACAATATTTAACCAACTCATTGATCTTTCTCATAGTCCTTGTGGCTAACTAAACTAACCAATATTTATTATGCTTACTCCTTAGTAAGTGAAATCTTTCAACAATCTTAGAGTTTATGTAACTATGGATAGCTCCAAAATCATTTAAAATTACTATGTGTTGGTGATCAATCTTACCTTCCTCTTCAATCACGGGGGATTGATACTCTATTTCTTGTTGTCCAAGGATGCATAAATCCTTGGCATGCTTCCTCCCATATCTTCAACTAATTCGACCTCTTGAATGTTGTGAACAATCCTCATTCTTTCTCCTTTGTGAGGGAAGTCCCTATATAAGTGATTTCCCTCACATACCCAACATTATAGAGGTTTTTGTCTTGGCATTTTCCCAAATGAATCTGTTGTCTCGTGCTCATTTTGGGTTGAATGTCCTTGTTGATTTTCTTGAGAGTTGTTCTTGAAAAAGGGTGGCTTAAAACCTTTGTACCCTTTCTCCCTTTTACCCTTCATCTTGTCATTCCAAGTCTTTTGGAAGGCTGACCTCCCTCTATAATGCTCATAAAGATGTTTTTCTCTCCTTATGGCTTCCTCCAAATTCCTATATTATCATATTGTATATTTTCACTGTATAGAGAGTGTAACCCACTCAAAAACCTTTGTATTTTTACCTTCTCATCCTTTATGAAGTCCACATACTTTAGGAATTCCAAGACTCTTTTCTCATATTCATCAATTTTCATGCTTCCCAACTTGAGTTCAAAGAACTCTTTCATATTTCTTTCATAGTAATGCTCTGAAAAATGTTTCTCTTGGAAATATACTTTGAACTACCTCAATAATACCTTCCTCTCATAAAGGTGTTTTTCTTGCTTAAGTTGATCCCACCACATGGTCGTATTTCCTTGCAAGTGGTAGTTTGCAATTCTTGTTTCTACCCTGGAGGGATAATCATGCAGTTGGAAATATTTCTTCATTTCCAATAGTCAGGCCTTGAAATCTTCTCCCTTCCTGTGATTTCCAATGAAAATAGGTGGCTTTTTTGTCTCGAGTTCACCTTGCAAGATGTCTCCCCCGAGCCTTTTCCTTTGTCTCCTGACATGAAACACATTTGGACTCCTTCTTGGTCCTCAACTCACATGAGCTCTCCTAGTGGATTGAGCTAGGGAATGATGGTGCCCGCTCATGCTCCTTGGCCTCCTATAATTCCTATGCTCATCCCTTCTACTATGAGATTTGGATGTTGTCACTTGTCTAGCACTAGTTGCTTTCTTTGTGCTAGTCTTTATTGGCTTTCCTCTACAACATGTTCAGAATCTGAAGTATCTCTTCCCGATCCTTCATAATATTCTCATTATCATCCCTATATATTTGCACTTCTCTTTACAATCTTATCATAGTTACACGATCATGTGATCCATATGGATGTCAGTGGCCTCCCACCTACTCCAACTAGCTCATTTTGGTAGTTTTCCAGTTCGACAAATTTTTCCTAGTTTTTGGGTCCTTGACTTCTGGGGTCGTTTTGAGGCCCTAATTTTTTTTTTTAGGGCTTGCTTTAGTTAGAATATTGATTGAGTCACAGTCTGACAAAAACATGTGTATTCCTCGGATATACCTTTCCAACGGGATATCGTTCACCTAAAATGAAGATCGTATGCAAAAGTTACAACCCCGGGAAGTTGATGTACTAACCTACCCAAACGGGACCCACATGACTTTTGGCGCTTCATATATTAGGGTTAGATTTTTGGATGTATAGGGTTTTTGACATTCCTTTTTATTGTAAAAAGGCCTTGAGAGCCTCATTGTAATGATCTTCTAGTGAATGAGCACAACCGTCACATCTCTTCTTAGAGATAAGCCACCATCATTCTAGAAAGCTTGTTTTTCCGCAACATTTTAGAGTTTCAACTTATTTCCTTATTGAATAGAAACCAATTTTATTGTATATCTATTATTCTGTGTTAAGCATATTTTGATAATAATTTGTATTCATTTCGTTCTGCTCATAAAATCTGGATCAATGGTATCAGAGCGATCTTATCCTTGTCGTTCTTAATGCATGTCCCCAACGAGGTTAGGGTACAAAGAATTGTGTCTCGAGCTTGTTTCTCTTGAGGACAAAATATCTCAGACGCTCAAGCAACCTCTCATGGTGGAAGAAAATAAATACGATGGGACATGAGATCCCTTCAAAATGTTTCTTGAGGAATCCCTCATGCAACAAATGAATGCAATGATATATGGTTTTGGGCAAATCCTTTGGTGGCTACCAACGGGCGATGCATCTTCCTTAAGCGGAGGATTCACCCCCTTAAAGGTACAAATCAAATTCGATATTCCTATATTTGAAGGTCAAATAGACGTCGATGCTGTAGACAAATGGTTGAATCTGCTATAAGGGTATTTATTTGTCCATAACTTCTCGAATAGAGAAAATATTACTTTTGTGCTCCTCAAAGCCATTCCCCATGTCAAAGATTGGTGGGAAAATTTATGTGAGCAGAAGGAAACAAAGGAACCCTCACTATTTACAGTCATGGTCACCTGGGAGTTCTTTAGGGATGCTATTAAGGAACAATACTACCCTGTTGGAAGTTATAATGACATGTATACAAAATGGACGACACTGCGGCAGGAAAGAGACCAAGCAGTGCTCGAGTTCACAAATATCTTCCATACCTTGCGTACCAAGATGGGTATCAAATATTCTGAGTGATATCTAGTGCTCAAGTATCGTGAAAGTATGCATAGATAAACCCAGGCCGAAATGGAGTTCCTGGACATCTCATCCTTGGGCGTGACCTACCAATATGTCGTCAAAATCGAGCAGAAGCTCAAACAAAAAATGCAACAATTTGGGCCTGGGAATATCACACAACAAAAGCCAACAAAGGGAAGCCCCAACCCACATAACAAAGGACAAAGAAAATACAGATTGCCTCAAGACAACCAGTACAGGATGCAATTAAAGAAGGACATCGGAAAGACAAAGAAATATACCAGGAAGTGGTGCGACTTCCATAAGAGCCCCTGGCATAAAACTGTTGATTTCCGCTCAAAGTAGTCGTTGGTGGATGAGGTGAAAGCCTCTGAATCAGATGTGAGTTCCAACTCTAAGTCAGAACTAGAAAGGGGGAGATAGAGCATTGATTCATAACCCAATTCTACTGTTTCTATGACCAAGATCTAGCCCGATGAACCAGATGAGCCAGAGGAAGGCAAGCACCTTTTTCATTCATAGATGTGGGTGAAGGGTACCCCACTGCACATCATCATTGATATCGGTAGCAAGAAGAACCTCATATCAACAGAGGTTGTCAAGTGACTCACCCTACCAAAAGCGCTGCACCCGTAACCCTACACCATCGGATGGCTCCGCCAAGGAAGCGACATCCGCGTCAGCCAACAATGTCGTTGTTGAGGAAAATATATGAAATGATCTTATTCAATCATTTTCAGATTCTGTTTGGCTAAAGAAAAATAGATGAGAATATCACCCTATGTTTATAGCCATCAAAATTAATATACTAACTCACAAGTATTGATTACAAGTGCTTAGGCTAGTCTTTTTATAAATAAAAGCTTGCTGGAAAATTCATTTTTTATGTGATTTTCTGAATATAATAGTTGCTAAAATAAATATAGAGATAGAAGAAAAGACACCAAAGTGATAATCAAGACATATGAGACATAAATAAATCCTTTATTTCATTCCAATTCACTAAAGAGTCTCTCTTTACAAAATTCCGTGAAGAAATTTCGGACCAAAGTTAAACTTAGACACCCCCGATGGAACATACAAAAGGACCTCTGACAAAAAATAAAAAAACTAAACTCTAAAAGATGGATCAGCTTGCCACGGATTGTTTCCCAATCGACTCTGCACAATAGCCTTTGTTAGTCATGAAAAATAATTCACAAACAAACAAGTCTACACAAACTATCAAAGATAGATCAACACCTCTAAAAAACAAGTGTTTGAATGATGTATTTCAGCCCTGAATCTTGCTGTCTACAATAAGACCCTATTATCATAAAAAAGAAATAGGCTTGTGATAAATTAAGGAATGAATGAAAACTAAACTATCTCAACATAAACTCAAATAGAAAACCTTAGTATGCTTCTCCTTCTATCCACTTCTTGTTCCTCCTTTTCCTTTTTCCTTTAAGCAAATTAGAATTGGTTGAAGTAGTTGAACCACCTCATTAGTTAAGTTAATTAAAAGACTCAACCAACTTTTTAGAATTGGGAAAGTATTTTTCAATTGGATTGGCCCAATCCAATTGAAAAATCCAGCCTGAAATGACTGGCCTAACTCTTGTGGGTCAACATCAAAGTGTATGGAGAATATTTTCCTTCTTGGGCCTCTGTTCCAATTACCTCTCCCTTTGATGCCTCTTCCATGGATACCTCGGCTGGAAAAGATCATTCCTGCATGCATGATTGATTAGCAAATAATCCCTTTACAACCATACATGACAACTCCTTAAAAATATGAAATAGATTTTAGCTCAGCAACATATCAGACTCATGCAATCCAATCCATACAAATTGTTTAATTGTTGTCAATGAGCAGGGGGTGGAAAAGGTTCTGGGATATGCAAGGAGTTTATATTGAGAGAAAAATGATAAAATGAGAGGGAAAATAATCATGGTTACTGCTCGAAGACAACAAACAATCAACTGCAATATAAACCAAAGAACCATAAAACTTGTGTTCCAAACGAGAAATTGTGATTTCAAACTCTTTCAATATATAATTCTATTAAATGTAATTAAATTTTAATAACAGGGAGTGAAAAATGGATGTGGGAAGGCGAGGGGGTTGTATTTAGCGAAAAGCGAAATAATGGTAGGGAAAGAGAGCGAGTACTGTTCATAAAATTAATTAAGTAATCCATAAAATCATTCCATATCAATGTAAAAGATCCAACACCAATCAAAATGATCACTATGCCAAAAGAACAACTACTGTGTAAAATTTAAACAATTATGTGCATTAACTTGCTCACTGTTCACAATCAATCTGTAACACAGTGTCATAAAAAAAAGACAGTATGCATTCCACAACAACTTGTAGAGGAGACCTGTTGTTCTCATTTATCCATTTAATGTTTTTAAACTATTCCCAAATGAATACATAGACAATTATTTCCACTCTGTTCAACACCAACTATTCAACCACTGTCCACAAATTATTTCAATCATCAAATACAGACACAAAAATCGTGCCCGATCTCGTTCCTTCAATTCATTTAATAATTAAATTGTAATGAGATTATATTTTCACAGATCCTATGCCTATCTCTGCTATGGAACATGATATTCATCAATACACATAACAAACAACGAAATACCACCATCAACATTTTAAATTCAAAAGACCTTGACTTTCCATTTAAACTCACATACAACAATCACCATTCAACACATACTATACTGTGGAATACACATACATTCAACAAAAACACAAGATCATTTCCATGACTGCATAGGTTCAATCACTCTGAATCTAACATCCACAATGTTGGGCTATGAATTCAATACAAAGAGGCAACAACAACATGCCCAATTTCATCTCATAAATTGATCAAAAAAACCATATTGTTTAAAAAACCGTGACCCTCTTTGATGGTGCAATCAATAATATCCATACCATATACAATGGATGGCCATGCCATGATTACCACGATTGCAATACTCCATTCGACAATTTAAAACACATAGTCACAACAATCGATAACTCAACTTAACATGTTGTAGGAACGCCACACATACCCACGCATCACGCACGAAGCAACATTGTGCATTAATCAACTGTAAACTAATTATGGGTTAACAATTCAAAAATTATAATGCAAGAGACAACGACTGTGCATCCAATCCAATTCTCTATTCAACCAAATTACCATGCTGAGTTTAGTAATTTGATTGTCATAATACCCAATGCAGTGACTCAATACCAAAACCAACACCACTGTCAACATAATAAACAAATATGATATATAAATAGAACACTGTCGATAATACACCATCAACTCATAACCACCAATAGTATACCCGATAGGCCATAACGGTTCCCTCCATAAAAACTCGGGCTTGAGGAATCAAGGGCTTGCTCTGTGTACTAACACAGGGATACTGAAGTTGACCCCTAACATTGGGTGAGAACCTTCCAGACCAATGGTGCATACACAAGGCATACCACAAATAACTTCGCAGATAGGGTGGCAATTCCCGTGATAGGAGAGACCATGAAATAGAGAAGCAAGGCTTCACTCTTGTCCTATAACAGCCCTTAGAACACACAGGCTATAACCCTCATGGTTTCCCAATCAACCAACTAACAAAGTTGAGATGAAACAGAGCCGAGAAGAAGCAATATAACCCATTGCACAACCATTAGTAGGATGAACAAACCAATACCCAAGTGAAACAATGCGCAGTGACACAAGGCGTTTCAAACCCAGTAAACCCCATAACAACAATGACTGGGTATGGTGATAAGAAAGCGTGGAGACGACCATCCAACCTGGACCGAATAAAAACTCTTTAGCCAAGACCAACAAGGATGGCAGCGGGCCTTCATGGTTTCTAACACCCAAAATGATCAATAACATTACTGTAATGAAACCCACACCAACCATCCATTCCAGAAAAATATCACCAATTTACATAGTTTCCAGACTTAAGGAAAGCACAAACCCATACATCTGAGCCAATGTGTATTTCATAAACAGAGTAGATTCATGGATGGAAAAAAGACATACCTGTAATCAAGAGCATCTTAAAACGCGAGTTGACCGAGCGGTTGTTCATCTGCTTGAAAGTTGGAGCCTAACCACAACAAACACAGTTGAATAATAGCCTGACTAGGGTAGCGACCAGTGGAAGGAGTAGGAGTGACGTGCAGTAAATGCACGTTGCCTCCACCCCCACTCATTCAATTCCTTAGTACACGCCAACCAACCTCCCATTAACACATTCAATTAAACCATTCATCAAAATTAGCATCCATCACTTTTCAAACGCGCCACTCATATCATATTTATCCATTTCCAATTTATACCATAATGCACATCAACTATATAACTCAATAAATCACATAACTATTAACTTATTATCTAGGATAACAACGATCATTTTAATTTTGATGCATGTAGTGTAGCATAAGAGCATAGTCCGATTTCTTCCTTTTGCATTTTGTTTAGGTTGCTTTTATCTCCCTTCAATTATTCTTGTGTATTGTTTCTAACATGTCTATTATGCAAGTGTCACAATAATGAATCTAGGGACATATAACAATAATAACAATAGATAACATAGGCTGTTGTAACATAAAATTTGAGCCTAGAGCAACAGAAAAAACACTTACCATGCCTTATCCATCACCAATAAAACCAAGATTTCATCAACCATGTAAGCAATGTCGAACAATAGCATAAACATGAAATAAAAACCAGATCTAATCTCCCAATCTAGCAAGGGGGTCCTGTTGAGCACTTAACACACCCTAAAAATCCCATTTGGAATTTTACTTTTTGGGTACCACTTGATCTTTAGCACTCACTGATTCGACTTCATTATGAAAAATGTTGCCTTTGCTTATCATTTTTTACTCTCATTAAGTCTTTCAAAGTTTGCTTGAATCTATGAAAACTCATGAATTAATGCTTAAATAAGGATTCAATAACCAAAACACCCCCCCCGATGCGCTCAAGGATTCGACATCGGAAGGAGTTAAAGGATGAAAGAAAATCACTTGAAAAACCGCAGTCGCCGAGCACCGATGTTCATTGACATTGACAAAAGGAAGTTTTCTTTCGCGACAAACATCACACAAGGACATCGTCGAAAACCAATCCCCCTNCCAATAAAACCAAGATTTCATCAACCATGTAAGCAATGTCGAACAATAGCATAAACATGAAATAAAAACCAGATCTAATCTCCCAATCTAGCAAGGGGGTCCTGTTGAGCACTTAACACACCCTAAAAATCCCATTTGGAATTTTACTTTTTGGGTACCACTTGATCTTTAGCACTCACTGATTCGACTTCATTATGAAAAATGTTGCCTTTGCTTATCATTTTTTACTCTCATTAAGTCTTTCAAAGTTTGCTTGAATCTATGAAAACTCATGAATTAATGCTTAAATAAGGATTCAATAACCAAAACACCCCCCCCGATGCGCTCAAGGATTCGACATCGGAAGGAGTTAAAGGATGAAAGAAAATCACTTGAAAAACCGCAGTCGCCGAGCACCGATGTTCATTGACATTGACAAAAGGAAGTTTTCTTTCGCGACAAACATCACACAAGGACATCGTCGAAAACCAATCCCCCTCCGATGTCGGTAAAAGGAAAAGAGAGTAAATGTTAATGAAGAAAGAAATGATATCGCCGATGGCCGATACCCGACGCACTTAGTGAAATGGAGGAGACCAAACCATGATGAACGTTCGGGCCATGCTACAAGTTTTCTCTGATCACCGACCCCCGAAACGTTTCGACATCGAGAGTTTTGAAGATGCTAACCCAAAGGAAACTACGTGATAGGTTTACCCCCGATCTCCGACCCCCCATCCACCCACTAGGAAAGTGACACGATAGGACGTTTTAATGCTAGATATGTTGCAATCTGAAGTATTTAAAGGACTAATTAATTCCAAATCCCGCATTAGTTGCTAATTCGTGCATGAATCAAAAGGACCTTTTGAATTTACAAATACAATACATCACCCTACGCGCCTCCGCCGTCATCCCACAATGAATTAAATTACAGAGATTCGACAGTAGATTTGTTTGAATTTCACTCATCACCTGAATTAATTGGCTGATATGAACAATAGGTTCTTCTCCGTTAAATCCTCTTGAGCCATTGTAAACAAGATTATTCTGTGAGCTAAGGAGTTTCAGAGCATCCAGAAGAATGAGACGAACAATTCAAAATCTTCTGATCCCCTCCCAATGAGTATCAACATACAAAGTCTAGCAAGCATTACAGGTATGTACCAGTCTAGATTTTCTGTGTTTTCACTTCAAATATATACATTAAATATCCAATATCGCTCAGTGCACAGGTCCTAAAGGATTGATTTTGGTTGCAGGAACAATTCTTCCAAAGAAACCAAGTACTAGGTGATTGTTGAGGGCACCCAAGATGAAAGAAATAGAGGTAGGAGAAGGCTCGTCCCCAGGGACAACAAAATAATTAGAATTTTCTCCAACGTCGAAACCAATCATCAGAACATCCACCAAGAATATTTTCACTCAACCTCTAGCCTTTGGAGACATAGAGGCAAACACAGGGGGCAAGGCGACACTCCCTCACCGGGGAGATCTCTTCAAGAAGATTAGCCGGGGATAATTCCCAGAATATACCCTGCACAACAACCTCGACATAAGAAATCTCGACGATGAAGTTTTTCCAAATATCATACCGTCATACCTGCACATGGTAGCGAGCATGACCCTAATATTCCCTTGTATATAATTGCTTCAATGGCTCATCGACCACACATACACACATAAGTTCCTGATCAACGATGACAATGGTGAGTGTGTCATGGTTTTCCTTCTGGTAGAAGTGCATAATTATTACAAGCTTAGAGACCTCGAAGAGAAACTAAACACCGATTTCGTCATCAACTTTTATTCACACCATGACACTGTCCAGGTGATGGCTTCATGGTGGCAAGAGGATAAAAATTACACCAATCCGACCTATGGATGGTACCAAACTACTAACTTAAGGGAGCCATATATCTATCTAATGGCCCTCATCTGCCGGTTGTATGGGGAGAAATATTTCTCCAGGTTTTTAGAGGCTTGGACGCCTCTAGGTTATACTGTAGCCATTTCTGGGAGAGGTTTTAACTGAGGTACCATCATTTCCAAGCATTTGAGCATTTGCATACAACAGGATCAGATGATGAAAGAAGGAGAGACTCCATCCTTCTACATGGCTTCTTATTTATTGGACGTCATCTGCACGATAAATGTTTTTTTCGGAATGAACTTGAGCTGGCACATCTCGAAACTCCTATTCCATGTATTTTTTAGCGTCTTATGGGAAAATAGGTACAAAAAATCCCACTCCCTCATTTGCAATGAATTCATCGCCCAGATTCATTTCATTATTTTCAAGAAAAAGTGTCCAAGACTATCGGCTGTGGCCAAAAAGATGATATCAAAGGTTGGTCACTGGTATCTGGATGAGCGCGATACCTATATCAGGGTTTTCGGGGCCACTTAGACACCACACCTTTTACCCGTGCATGTTCCTGACCGACTAGTGGTAGGAGAGATATGCTACCAGACTATCCTGCAAGGTTACAAAACTTCCCTAGTAAAAGACAAGAAACGAGCATTTATACCCTATGGATTCCATATAGGTTTCTACCTAGTAAAAGACACCACTCAAGCCAAGTAGGAAGGACTGAGCCAATTGGAGTTCTGATTCCAGATTGGCCATTTTGCAATTGCATGTTCCCCGACCGGGAATTAGTGGTAGGAGATATGCTACTGCACTATCCCGCAAGGTTACAAAACTTCCTAAGAAAAGATAAGAAGAAAGAATTTATACCTTATGGATTCCCTATAGGTTTCTACCTAGTAAAAGACACCACTCAAGCTAAGTAGTGGGAAGGACTGAGCTAATTGGAGTTCTCGATTCCAGATTGGCCATTTACGCAAACATGAACCAAGGGTTTTAGTCTTGAAGCACGCATCACAACTATCATCCTACTAGTCGTATGCTCATGACAAATTGAGGGATGAGGTTTTCATCGAAAATGCCCAAGATTGGGAGGAAGTGGTGGTAAGGATGGCTGACCCCTGCATGACCAAGTTCAAAGCCATCATCCTGGATGAACATGCGAAAATCATAGAATAATCGACTCAAGGATCCCTCAGAGCCAGAGAAGAAATGATAGTGGTTGAAGCAGTAGAGGTCCCCCTAGTAGCCCCGGTCCAAGATAGAGGTTTCCATATGACTTAGGATGCGTGGGAGAGGGGATTTCTCATGATGGAACAGGCACAGTGGATAATGGATTAGATGTGAGATAATCTAGAGATCATCAATATGCCAGTGCTCCCTGCCAACTAATCTCGATGAAAGCCGATAGGACCAGTGGATTGAACTCCATAGGATCGTTGAGGAAATCATCACAGATTTTCAACCCCAATTCACAACGCCACTTAAAGACGATCACACCGACAGGTGTTTTAGCTCAATCAAAGATAGTCAGGGTATCCATGGAAACATGTGCACTGCACTCTCCAAGGAAGTTAATAAAAATATATTAGATGATGATGAGCCCGAGGGTATCTCTCTTTGGGGATTTCCCCTCGCGTATATAGAAGGAAGAAAAGGGACTTGAGAAGACATATTCTCCTATTCCCGAGGTCCAAATCAAGGAGGTCCCACTGAAAGAGAAGGAAGTCGAGAGTGTCCTAGAAACTAAGATGTCCGATGCGTTAGAGACCCGAAAAGACAACAAGGATGAGTCAGGGTCGGACAACCCAAAGGAGGAAGCCCCCTAACAAGAAATCAATGCTTCAATGGTCGATGAACACATAAGTATCGAAGCCCATCCCATGCCTTTATTTCACCTCAAGACTCAAACCCCAAATGAGCTAGACATAAGCCATACCTTAGAGTTAATAACGAGGAAGTTCAAGAATCCAACCTTGAACAAGTGTACACCAAAGAAATTCTGGGAAACACACTTGCATGGGGGGATCAATAGATTCTCGAACCCATGGATGAAGTAGCTCACATCCATGCCAGCAGATTAGTGATCATAGGAAGAAGGGATATCATCCGTAGAACCACCAAGAAGAGGGAGGGGATCACTTCTTAGATCACTCCATCCTCATCACTACTAAGGAACATCTGATCAACACAGAAAATGCTAAGACGTTCGAACTCACCGGTGCATGGATGGAATATATAGATGCCACCCTGGATAGATCTAAAATAGATGAAAAGGATCAATGCCACTTTAAAGGAATAACTGGGAACATTTGTGCCCTTTGGAAAAGTAATAACAGGACACCACACCATTCGCGATGTACCTAAGGAATGAATTCAAGGAGGCTTATAGCAAGTTCACATATGAACGACACCTATTCAATGAAAGGATAAATGTAGCTCCGTGGAGGACACCCTTCATGGCACTTTGCAATGTGAAAATATATGAGCAAGTGGTAACGAGAAAGCACAACAAGCCATAGAGAGGGTTGACTACATTGGTGCAGTCCAAAAGAGCCAAGATAAAGAAGAACACGACATTCGGGTGCTAAGGGACAACAACATCGACTGTATAAAGAAGTTAGCCTAATACTGGGTGAATATGGCCCAATAAACTCATCAAGAAATCCAAGATAAATGGGCTAGGTGTGAGAAAACTGTCAAAATCAACAAGGCACTGAAGGATGGGACTCTCGAGTTTACATTAATTGGTGTCTTCGACAACTTGTGCTACATATTCAAATGGCACATCGAGCAAGACTCAACATAGGCCAAAGAACTAGCAAAGGTGATGTACACAACGCCGGGTCAAAAGCATAGCTTTATGGAACACCAACAAAGCTCAGCTATGCTGCAACAATTGTTCTAGTTTGGTAAAGCATCATCGTGCTAACATGCTATAGAGATCGTGAGAGATTTATGCAAACATGGAACAACATTGATTCCTATATGCTAACACATGAGAGAATCTCTTCATCAAGTGATCGGAGGCCAAGAAGAGTCACCCCTTTAAATGATATCTCAAATGACTCCTTAGTCAAATCTGATGAGAGAACACCACGCAGGAATTTTGGTTTTACTTATCTACCCCTTTAGCCATTATTTTTAGCTAATTTTATGTTATAAATAAGAGAGACCATCAATTAGTTAAGGGTCTATGGTTGTTGCAATAAAATCTCATTTATGGTTTTGTTAAGGATTATTTTGGAGTCACTTTAATTGAGAAGTCCTTCTAATCAGAGACAAGTTTATGTTTCATCAAATGTATGATTGGATGTGGGAGAATAACCCATTTCTATTCCGCCTCATGAATGGATGCAGAATGCGACCATTGATATTTCATTGATCTTAGATAGATGATTGATGATAATGACTGACATACACCACATCCCAACAAGAATTGGAATATTCATATTAATGTATCAGCATTTGGGCCTATGGTATACCTATCATTAGTTCCAGATGCTAGGTGTAAAGGTTGTCCCAAGATCAGCCTCTTCTCCAATAGTTTAAATTTGTTCCCATTTAATTTCTAGAAGCTATTTTATACCTGCTTTCCATCTTATACCAGCCACACCAAAAAGAAAATACAAAAAGAGAATGTCCTGGAATGTATGAGAGGCCTTCATAAGAGAAAACGTAGCCCATCATTAATTGACGGATCACACAAGATCCTGAGAACCATTCCACCTGTTAAATGTTGAAAAGTCTAATTTTGGTCTTTGGTGGTGGTTTTGTTCCCGCTATTGAACCAAAGGGATTTAGGACCCATCAACAAAATTGGTACTAGAAGTTGAGGTCCTAAGAATGAATGGTTGAATAAGGTCATTTCAGCTATAATATTTCGCATAACCTCGTAGATACAAAATAATCCACATGCATGGGTAGTCATTCTCAAGACAACCCACTAATAATAATCGGTACTCCGAACTAGTAATTCAAATTCTAGTCTGAAAGAATGCTCTTGTTCCTTGACATACCTTATGCTCTTCCTCACTTAGAAATTAAATCAATTTAGAAGAATCACTAGAGCTTGCTAACTGATGATTATGTGCTACTGGCCCTAGTTCTGGATACTTCCCAAAGACAAAAAAATAAGAAGACCAGCACGCACACCCCACTCAAGTTTTATGCACACGAGGAAGACCCATTAGACTTAGTAATCAATCAAAATCGAACATATTCTTAATCTAATCCCTGAAATGCCATCCGACGATGTCTCTGAGCCGTATGAGTTTTTGGAAGAGGAGGAGTTTAATTCAAGATCCGAAGATATGGAAGACAACAAAGACCATGATGAATAAAGGGGGGAACCCACCTCAGAAAAATAAAACTTGGTTGTCCAGAGAATATTTGGCCATGCCGGGGAGAGTCCATAACCTTCCCCGGCATCTAGAGAAGTTGTTTCCTAAGTTTGATCCCGAAACCTATGGATTTCATGAAGACCATATTAAAAAATTAATATTGGCTATAAGACTGATGAATGTATAGCATGAAGATGTAGTTTGCAAGATTTTCACCTACACGTTCTCGGTGGAATTCACCTACATGGTATTTTAACTTACCTCAGAGGGATCCATAACTAGTTGGATGAAGTTTCAAAATGATTTTCTAGATAAATTTGTTGAGGAAACCACTACAGGAGGTTTGATGGTTGAGTTGTTCACCGCTACCATGATTTCAAAAGAAAGGGTCAAAGACCTTAATCAAATATTTACCACCATTCAAAAATTCTAGCCCAAAGCTAAACCTATTCAGGAGTTAAAACAAAGTATACACTAATGCTCTCCCAACTTTTATTTCCATGTTTATGAAGAGGGCTTCCAAACTAACCCTAGATGAGAATTTTGAGAATCCAAAATGATTGAATTCCAAATGAAAGGATGTAAGGAAATTCCTGTGTTTCTCTTTAGTCAAGAAAGAAGCTCAACCCTCCGAGAGGCTATTTCTCACTAGACCCCAGGGAAACAAGCAAAACAAGTCTCCTAAAAGGGAAGTGGGACATAGACTAATTCAATGCATGGTTAAGAAGTTATCCAACCAAATCATAGATATGAAAAGAAGGTCGTGGAGGGGAAACCAAGGCCAAAGGCCCCATACACCTTTCTTTAAAAGGAACCCACCATTCAAACCAAATTGAACCTCCCCTATCCAACTTAAATATTGATTTGAAACAGTATCCGATTCCTTTCAGAGACTTATCACCGTGAAAACCACTCGAAAGAGATTTCAATGGTGCATGCCATGAATTTGAGGGCTAATCGATTTCTAGACGAGGTCTCCCTAACCAAACAACCAAGCGTTTAGTTTACGAATGTTTTGATCGAACAAATTGATCCAATCGAAGATAGGAACCATGCTACATGGGATCCGCACCTAATCATTCCTTCCTCATCGACTCTATTTAAGTCTCATGTCCACCCACGAGGGTATCGCTATGCAACATGAAGTAAAGGTCAATCCATCTCAAACAAACTTACTAATACCCAAATGTCAGGGGGAATATCAACTCTCAATCACCCAAAATCACCTTTTACTCCCTGTAAGAACCCTATAAGCATACATACCCAAGAATCAACCAAATTGGATTACAACGTAGTTGAAGATTTAGCAGTTGAAGGCTAATTTCTATCATCGATGGGACATATGTAGAATCCCTCAACAAAAGACTCGCTAAAAGTTTCTTGGAAACTTAGAGAAAACCCTACTTACAAACAATGGTTAGGAAAGAAATCTAGCTTCCTCGGATCTAGTAAATAAACCAACCGTGAATTCCTGCTCGGAAGATAAGAAGGGGAAACCTTGTGTCCCACCGTTCCTCTTAATGTTTCGAAGTTTTCAACGTAAACCTCCACAATTGTTTGGTCGATTCAGAGCATCTTCCAAATGTTATGCCCTTGTCTATTTGAAAAATATAAAATGTCATTCTCAAAAGCTATAAACATGTAATACAACTAGATAGAACCCAAGTCAAAGTCATGAGAGAACTCAAAGATGTAATGATCATAATAGCGACACATCCCAATTTTGTGCAAGGATTGACATCATTGTGGTAGATATCCCATAAGATTATCGGTTACTACTAAGCCGAGATTGTTCTAAGAACTTAAACAGATACTAGTACAAATTGGGCACACCTTTGGCTACCGTTGAAGGGATATAAAAATATGTTCAGAATTGATAGGGAAATGATATGAAACATAACAAGCCACTAACCTATAAACCTTAAACTAACCCCCTCATCAATAGACATTTCCCCGTGTTAGGTAATTATTCCCTTACATTCCTACTTCAAGAATTTATCCCCTCTTTCATCTGATGTTCCTCTCACTTAGAACTTCGAAATGATCTTTCAAGAGGAGTTGCCGACAACGACAGAAGAAACCCTCTTCTAGCCAAGAACCTGCATTAGAAATCTTAGAACTAGCAAGAGAAAAAGAGGAAAGTAATAAGGAAGGGGAAGCCGACACATGTTTCCCACAAGTTTGGACCCTATATTTTTATGGATCTAAAACACAAGAAGGTTCGGGGTCGGGTGTATTCTCATTCATCCTAAAGGTAAACGACATTTCCTCGCCTTGTATAATAGGAATTTGAATGCACAAAATGACCGCCGAAAGTATGAAGCTTTGGTGCAAGGGATGAACAAAGCCATAGACTTAAATGTCCAAAGATTAAAGGTTTTCAAGACTCTGAAATCATTGTTAGACATATAAGGAATACTATACATTGAAAATCCCCGTACCTAAAGAATTATCAACATGAAGTGCACATGCTAATAGAGCACTCTTTGAAGCTTTCAACATTACAACGCTTCCTTAACTTAGAACATTCATAATTAACTCTATGGCTAATTTCAAGGCTATCACCCATAGAGGATTGCAGCTCGGTTCACTGTGGAACCACTCTACAAACCATCCGCGGACCAACAATATTTCTAATTGGTCTTCAGTTGAGATGAACATATCATAAACTTCTTCACTAACTAAGATAATTTTAAAGATTTGGCCAATGATGATGAAGTATCTGGACAGCTTTGATGGAAACCAATATTCATACAAGTCAACCAATGGACAAATTGAAGTCTCACACAATACCAAAGTGGATAGCTAACTTAGAAAATAGTTTTACCTAAAGAAGAGGTTTAAGGGGTCAAAAAACGTGAAGGCTGGTAGTTCCTATCCCATGCATGAAACTATAAATCATGGAACCCCGGAAAACCCAAAAAACGTAAACCTCGGTAGAACAATATCTAAAGAGAAAAGAAAATCCTAACTTAAACTCTTCTTACGCATCAAGATATGTTTGTAATGGTCCTATAGAGATATTAAAACTTATGATACCCGTATCATTCAACACATTATCCCATTAAAAACCGAAGTAAAACCTTTCCAAACGTATAAGTTCAGAGGGTATCACCTTCCTAGAACCCTCTCTATGTGTCGAGTTGAAGAAACTATTAGGATGCCAAAATGATCTTCCGTAAGTTAGACATTCGCATGGGTAGCTAATTTGGTTCCTCGTAAGGAAAAAGTCCGGGGAGATTCACCATGTGTAGAGTTTAGAAACCTCAACAGAGATTCAGAAAAAAGACAATTACCCAGTCCCAAAGGAGTATTACCTCTTGCACCGCGGTCCTGCTCTCAGGATTTTCTCTTGCTAGATGAGCCTCAAGTTATAACCTAGTTCTAGTTTTATAGGAAGACCGATTGAAGACTACTTTCTGAACTAAGTGGGGAATTTTTTTCTTACAAACACATGCCCTTTGGTTTAATCAATGCAGTGAGCCACCTCTAAGGGGCCATGGACGTAGCTTTTCGTGGACTAATCAACAAGTGTGTAGTATTTTACTTGGACGTATCGGATCTGTGGTATCTAAAGAACATAAGATCGTGATCCAACACTTAACCCAGATTTTTGAAAGATGGTGGAAGCAATGCATATATCCTTAAACCCTAAGAAAACTATTTTCTGTGTCGAGGAAGGTAATATGCTAGGCCACCGCTATATCTCTCCGGTGCATTCGTGATAGACCCGTGAAGGATTAAGCATCTCATCTTCCATTACCTCACAAATAAACAATCTATGCAAATCATTCTTTGAAAATCAATTTTGGGAGGAAATTCACCCCCGATTTCTCAGAAACTATCAAACCCTTACAAAAGATGGTCTCAGAAGATGTCAAATTTAAGTGGGATGATGAACTATAGTTGCATTCAACCATTTTAAGACTACTATATCTCACCCCCATGTTAAGCCCCGGTTTCAAAGATTTTTTCTCTACACACATTCGGCCTCCCATCAATCTGCGTTAGTCGCAGCTTTGAGTCGGCGGATGATACCAACACGAGGTCTCCAAAGTTGTCATTCATATGAGCACTAACCCAAATGAGATAAACTCAATTATCCCGCTACGTATAAACATGCTTATGTAGTTTATAAAGCAATAAAACATTTCAGATCTTACATCCCTCAAGAAACATACCAATGTAATCGTGCCTCACCTCGCAGTCCGATACCTATTTACTCAACAAGAGGTGGGAAGAGGAACCGGATGACAATACCCAAGAATTTGATCTAGATAAAACCCGCTAAACTAGCTAAAGGGACAAGGATTGTGCAAATTGGCAACCAAGGCTCAAGACCAAGTAAATGAAAACCCCAGATGGGAGAATTAAAATGAATTGGCTTTATGGTGTGGTGAAGCTTCAGACATCTCCCCTGTGGAAAGATTCTTGTATGAGAAATTGAATTATCTCCTACAACATGGGACTTTCTCTCCCAAACCTAAACCCTAAGGAAAGTAGAGCTCTCAAGTTAAAATATTCACAATATCGCTTCATAAATTTAGTAAGGTAATTTCCTTCCAGTTAATTATGATGGGTACTTTTAAGATGCCTCAAACGCGGAAGATGCAAATAAAGTTCTCAAGGAGCTCCATGATGACCCCATCGATGGACATTTTACAGGAGACACCACCACTCATAAAATACTAAGAGCCGACTATTATTGGCCCAATTTGTTCGAGGACGCCACACCCTATGCTAGGAATTGTAAAAATTGTCAAATAAGCATTGGGAGAGAGAAGAGAGCAAATACCTAATTCAACCGGTGACCGCTTTGTACCGCTCGAAAGCAATGGGTTAGATATCATAGAAGATATTTCACCAAGCTCTTCAAAACAACACAAGTACATACTGACTGCAACTCACTATTTCACAAAATGGGCGAGGCTATGCCTACCCACTCATGTAAACGAAAGTGGTAACTACCATAGAACAACAACTAATCACAAGGTTCAAGATGCCTTCTATTCTTGTTTTTTATAATGCATCTTACTTTTCTTCCACTTTATTAAAATATTTTTCCCTATACAAAGGAATCATAATTATATAATTTGCAAATTATTATCCCTGTGGAAATGGAAGTGTAAAAATCAACTAATAAGAACCTAGTAAGGATATTGAAGAAAAACGGTTGCGCATAACTAGCAAAATTGGCATAATATACTCCACAATCAGCTTTATGGGCAAATAGAGTTACAATCAAAGGAAGCTATAGGGAATCCCCATACTTTCTAGTATACTGCATTGTGAATCCATTCTCCAATGACTATATCTCCCATCTCGTCCTTTCCTAGGAGTCCCAACCTCATCAACATTACAACAAAGAATTGACACCCTCCTCATGCTTGAAGAAGAAAGAGAGAAAGATAAATCAAAATTCATAGCCCACCACCAAATAGTTAAAATATGGTTTGAAAAGCATAAGTACAAGAGAAGATTTTTGAGGTAGGGGACTTAGTCTTGAAATGGGACAGAAAAAACGAGCCTAAAGGCAAAAGTATTCTAATTTTTAGAATCTTTGGCTTGGAAATTTTTAGATGGTCGAGAAGATTGGGGTAAGCACTTATTGGTTACAAAATCTAAGGGGTGAACCTGACACCCTCCCAGTGAACAGTCAAGCCCTAAAACAATACATCTAATAATAAAATAAAAAGATCGCTATGTTTTGTATGCATATTTTCATGATTTTGTCTAGCTAGGTCAATTTGTGAAATGAATCTTCGTGTTTGTTTGTTTTCTTTTTCTATTTACCTCACGCTTTTGAAGATTGTATTTAGAAAGACAATGGTTGACCTCATATCATGTACAAACAAACTTCCTCTCTCCTAACTCATCATTCACATACAAACGGAGAAGTGTTGGGGAACCTCGCGAACCGTTTCTCTAAGGGGCTCTCTATCAAACCTGCGTACATGAACAACTTTGGAGAAATATCAGAAATGTCTACTTAGTGGTTTGGTAAGACCTTAAGGGAAAGAAGGAAAGTTGTAAAGGACTACATGCACCTTAGAGACAGAGCTAGTAAGTTTCACCTTAACTATATCATCTTGCAAATAACAGACATCATCCTCTCCCACACTCGGCCAAAGGCATTCTACCGAAATGAAAGTTAACTATATCAAATGAGGGGAGGGTATGTATATTAATTCATTGGCTATGGATGCTCACCGGTAGCAGAAAGGTCTAGCACATCGTGGGTGACTCCAATTGTGGTTATGGACGCCAGCGTTGGAGCAACACCGTAGGGCAAGTGAGTGAAGCGTAACTAAAGGCTCCTCCATGGAATCTCTACTAGAATCCTTGTCAAAAGAGGGCATGAGTCAAGGTTACAGAAACAAAGGAGGAATAAAGGTTGAAACCCAATGTGCATACGCGCAGGCATCAACCGTAGAACTTCAAATGCAAGGGTAAAAGAGGTTATGATTTAAAACAAGTTAAGTTCTCCACGAGCTTTTGCATCAGCCCTCAAGGAGGAACAAAGACCCTACTTTTGCCCAGTAGGTCATCATTTGTTGAGCACTCAACACACCCTACCTCAAAAATCGGCGTCAAATTTTACTTTGGGTACCACTTGATCTTTGCACCTAATGATTCAACTTCATTATGAAAATGTTGCCTTTGCTTATCATTTCCTTTTGACTCTCATTAAGTATTTCAAAGTTTGTTTGAATCTAAGGAAAACTCATGAAATTAAAAAAAATATTTAACACTTAAAATACGCATTCAATAGCAAAAACACTTCCATCGCTCAAGGATTCGACATCGTAAATCACGGAAAACCACAGCCACCGGTTAATCATGAAATAAAATCAATGAAAAACCACAACACCGAAAGCACCCATCTTCACGCGATTGAAAAAGGAAGTTTTCTTCGGACAAACATCACATTATCAACACCAACAACCGATCCCCCTCAAAAAGTTGGTAAAAGGTGAAGAGAGTAAACACTAATGAAGAAAGAAATGATATCATCGATGGTCGAAGCACCACACTAGGCAAAAATAGAGGAGACCAAAACCACTTAATTTAACGCCTGCCACGCCACAAGTTTTCCAATCAGTCGGACCCCCAAAACATTTCAAAGATTAGATTTTGAGGATGCTAACCTGAAGGGAAACTAAAGATAGGTTTACTCCCCCGACCGATGATCCCTAATCTATCCAATTCAAGAAATGCACACCGCATGGGGACATACATTGCAATCCCGTGAGCATTTATGGACCCAATTAATTCCAACCTACATTAGTTTCTAATTGTTGCACGAATCAAAAGGACCATTTGAATTTACTAATAAAACACATCACCCTCAAGGTTGATATTATGGTAGTCGGAGGTATTTACTCACATGTAAAACCCTCACATGAGAATATAATACCCGTGAAGCAAGAATAAACCTCGAATGAATTAAGAACCCTAGAAGACATGTTAGCTCAAAATGATAACCTGTATTAGGTTATTAGCCCAAGAGAAGAAGTGCTTCTAACAAGAGATATATACCAAGTAAAATAATCTTAATAAGCAGTCGGCCCATGAAGTTAGCCAAAATTACTATAAATATAGGAGGCCAGCCTTCATTCTCGCCAGTAGCCTCGGGACCAGTAGCAACACTGCGCGACCGCAGCACCTAGTTTTGTGCTGTAGGGTTTGAGGAGAGAGCTACCATTGCAAACAAGCATGCCAGCGACCACATTTGGTTTGGACTATCTCTTGGTTAGGGTTTGGACTATCTGATCATCTCTTGTTGGTGCACTATCCTTGGGGAAAGGAGCACTACCCTTTGTTTGGCTATCTAGCCTAGGGTTTGCTTCTGGAGTGATTCTCTGTCAAGGTTAAGGTGCTCGGAGGGTGGCTTTGGCCTATGGTTGGCTGACAAGAGTGATATTGTCAATGGTAAAATGAGCACATCCATTATATTCTAACAGGTTATGGGCCCACACATCCTTCATTCAGTCTAACCGCTGGAAGGAAACATAGTCGTAAGGATATTAAGCTCATTGAAGATCTGTCATTAGGGTTTCTAGTAGGAGCAGTCACCATAGCACTGTTGCTAGGGTTACTAGCAGGTGCAGTTGCAAAAACCCTAATCCTCTTTTTAAGGCACCTTAAGTGAAGGGATTGACCTAACTTTTGGATAGATCAGTGCACCCTAGCCTAGTGCATATCCTACTACTCTCAGCAAGCCAAGACGCCAAGTTTGAGTTTTTGGTCAGATCCAGGGTTGACCAAGTCAAAGAAGCCATGACTTACTCTATGAAGTTAGAAAATAATTTAGATAGAGCTTCTAACTTCAGAGCATGGAAGACAAGGATTGATCTCATCCTTGCCAAGAATAAAGTGTTGGATATCATGAAACCAGAGTTTGAAGAATGAAAAGAGAAGGAACCGCAGAACATTGCAATTATGGAGAAGTTCAAAGACGGTGACATCGATGCTATGAGTATCATAGTGGAATCTATAAAATACCACTTGATACCCTACATCTCCCATCTTGACTCATCAAATAAGATGTATGATGCCCTAACAAACCTCTTCTCAGTTAGAAACATTGGACAAATAATGAGTTTGAAGAATGAGCTCTGTGACATGAAGATGAATGATGATGACAACATAACATCATACTTTGTGAGAATCTCTTAGTTAAGAGATAAACTACAAGCTATTGAAGAAATCATTTCAGAGAAGGAATTGGTAAACATGCACTCAATGCTTCCCAAGACATGGGATGCATTTGCCACAAGCATGAACACAAGAAAGGAGTATCCTACATTTGAAGAAATTTGGACTTGTTGTGCTCAAGAAGAATCTAGGATCAGTGAAAAAGAGAAACCCCAAAAGAAGTACGATGATCAAGCCTTCACAACAAGATTCAATAATTTCAGGAACAAAAGGAAGTTTGGTTCAAAGAGGAAGATGAATCAAGAAAAAGATATTTCAGAAATACAATGCTTCAACTGTCGAAAGTATGGTCACTACAAGAATCATTGTCCCAAGCTAAAGAAAAGGAAGGAGAAACATGAAGCATCAATTGCCGAAGAAAAGGAAGGAGAAACATGAAGCATCAGTTGCCGAAGAAAAGGAACCTACAAAGAAGACTAGGCAGGATGAAAGAGACTTCTTCTTCTGAAGGTAACAATACTCTTCTTATTTCTTATACATATCTTGTTTGCATACATATCTTGTATATCTATCTCTTAGAAGATAATATGTTCCAAGAAGAACTATACTTATGGAAGAACAACAAGATAATGATTGCTATCATTATACAAGTAATATAATACACATGAAAGGATGAAATACATCAAACAAATCATGTGGAAGATATTACAATATAAGCCGAAATCAAATTCAATCATGAAGAGACCTAGAAGAAGCAAAGACAGAAAGAAGTCAGCAATCAAGAGAAAATTGGAGAAAGACTTATGACGTTTTACAGAAGAAAAATAAGATGAAAGCGTGGACTCTGTTAGACAGAGGGAGCCGATTATACATTATAGAAGACAATAAGGATGCATACAAAAGTGTGGATTTTGTTAGATGGAGGGAGTTGATTATATGCACTTATACATGAAGCAAGGATTAGGAGGGAGCTAATCCTATGATCCATTGAAGATGATGAAATATATATCCATGGTAGCAACCATGAAAGGTAGTACGTGTTCAGTTCAAACTTAGAAGAATTTTTCTTCGAAGAGAAGCCTTAAAGTATCCCTGGTTGTCCATCCACATCCATGATTCTATAATGAAAGGAAGAAGTGGAATATTTAGGGAATGGAATCTATAAGAAACTCCATGGACCCAAGAGCTAAAGAAAAACATTAGGAAGAACATGAATAATCCAAGAAAGAAAGAGAAGCCAGAACAACCAGTCATTAAGAATCACAAGATTACCAGCCTGATATGAACTCACTAAAAGCAATCAAGCAGAGGAACTGAAATTTGTGATGAAGAATAGTGTATATATGCAATCATTGCAAGATCCAGAACTAGAGGTTCTCCTAGATGGAGGGAGAAGACTATGACGATTACTTGTTCAAGTAAACCAGACATACCTCTACATGAGTCTTTATATCATCCACAATATCCATGGTTGGAGTTCTACATCAGATGAATGCAAAGAATGTTCTCTAGTGCAATTGAACAAAGAGAATATGAAGAGAAACCTCAAGACTTTGAGGCATACCAGAAAGAGAACCTTGTATGCAGATAGAAGAAGATAACTTGGTGGAGAACCTCCAGTGCACAACATAAGCATGGTGAAGATTTTCTATAACAAAGATATTGCATCAATATGATTACTCAG
>SNQJ01S0018922.1:34952-57102 GCA_010110895.2 Picea sitchensis
AATTATACAGCCATTAACATATTTGCAGATCTGAAAAACAATGAGAAACAGCAAACCATAATACACAGGTTGATAACGGAGTTCGGCACAACTTTGCCTACGTCTCCGGGCCTTTTCTCTATGGGGGAGGCTTCTTTATTTCTGTTCAAAAGCTCGATAGTACATCATTGTCATGTCAAATGGCTACAAGACTGATCTGGTCATGTTCGTCCAGATCTCTGGAACCATACACAAAATACGGCATGTGAAACAAACGTCCAGAGCTCTCAAAAAGGGTCCGACATCATCTCCTCCTCAACAACTTCCCTGCCTCAAACTAGCCTTGACTTGGCTTCTCCTCAGCATCTCTGCTCTGAATTCTCTCAAACGTTGTCCCCATGGCCTCAAAATGGCCTTGGTTAAATAGTTGGGAAAGTTGGTTGTCCATCTCCAACTTCCTCCCAAAAATTAGGCTCTAAAAATGCCCAATAACTCCCAAAATAGGCTTAATTACAATAAAACTGGTTTTAATTAATTAAAAAACCATAAAGTGGTTGAAAACCCACTTTTAAAACTATAATATAGTTGCAAACGGGCTTAGCCCCCTTAACCGTGGGTGTGCGCTCCTTTTGGACAGTCATATGGGCCATGTGGCCACGCGCATAAACATTATATATATGTGGTCGTATGCCAATGCAAATGAACCGAGGGCTATCATATAACCGCTCGTATAAACAATAACCACGAGCAATGTTTAACATGGTCATATGTGCTATGGTAACGCCGAGGTAAAAAACCATGGGTCGGGGCTAAGCCCCGACCCGACCCCCCGCCATGCAGCACATTCTTTGAATTTAAATAAATGTGAATCGGTCCATATAACAAGAACCAATACAATGGCGCATTGGCAAATGGAACTTGCGAAGTCTTTGGCATAGTGGGAGGTCACCGGTTCGAATCCGGTCGACCCCAAAAACTTTTGAAACTAAAACCAATTAGACAAATACCGGGGTGCCACGTGGCAGCCTGTGATTGGGCCATGTGGCACCCTTACATCCAACCGATGCATGCCACGTGTCGACCGATGATTCATCCACGTCAACCAACCAGAATGTGTCGTGTGTCTCTCGCTGATTATCCCATGTCACTTGCCACGCGTCGCTGTCGTACGCTATGTCAGCCTTGCCACGTCATCGCCACGTCGGAAGCCGTACGCTCTGTCATCCTACCACGTCACTTGTCGTATGATTCTGATGTCATATTCCATGTATGTTGTTGATGTCATCCCATGCCACGTGTCACCCTTCCAGTGGTGACATGTGTCACCTCGGGATTGGTCCAGCCGTACACCAAAAATGCTAAATCTGCCTGACACATGTCACTGCCTGAGGCTGCCACGTGTCCTGTATGGACTTGCCACATGTCATCTCCTGGTAATGCCATGTGTCCTGTACGGACCTACCACGTGTCCTGTATGGACTGACACGTGTCCTGTACGGACTATACGGACAGGTACAGTCAGCATCCAAAAATTTTGCATGTTTGGCTTGGCGGACATAATGCGATATATTCTTCATACGGACTCCGTTTGACAAAGTAAATATACCACCGGAATCAGGAAGACGAGACAGACGCAATGGTGTTGGTTTCATTAGATTCCGAGCACTTTCATTTTTGAGCATTTTTCATGCCTTGTCAGGCTTCTGAATCCGATTTCGGATCAAGTAGCACCTCTTATTTTCTGAATTTTCTATCTATATTGGATCTATTAACTTATGGATGAGTGTTATTGGGCTTATATGCAGGTTTTTGGAGACATTTTTTCTTTGAATTTTGTTCATCAAATCGATCCATTCTTATAGGTATTGACCTCTAAAATGACATATAGTTTAGGTTTTTCCCTACTTGCAATTTTTGAATTATCCATTTCCTTGTTCTTTTTTCCTTAGGATCGACCCCACTGAATTGTAACAATAACCTTCCTTATCGATAAGTGTGCCATACTTTATGTGGTAGAGCCTTCCTTCCATGGGAATCCTAGTTAGAACCTTGTTTTCCATTTGGTGCCCATGCCAAAGTAATTCATAGGCACAAGAGTCCCATTTAGTCCTGCCATGACTTGGTATTGAAGCCTCATTCTTCTTTCTAGTCGTCATTCTTGGCCTTACTCACGAGACTCCCTAATGAGCATGGTTTGTTGTCTTTCAAGATCATTTTAATTTTGAAAGAAACATCCAATGAGACTGTATTTATTCTTTTCGATCTCGTATGGATTACTTTAATCCCTTTTCAGAATCCCTAAAAATGAAAATATTGATGAGAGATCTTGTTGTCCTTTACGCTCGCCAAACTCAAATTTGAAGACACATTTGTCCAGTGGTAGTTTACCCCTTTTTCATTCCAGATGACTAATTTTACGAATAAAGGTATACCATGGGAACTTTGGTTCGCTAGGAGAGTATTATAAGGCATAATTTTAACCCTTTTTCAGGCCCGAGGGACTAAATTTTTGAAAAAGGAACATTCTCCTTGGTTTTGGTTTATCTCTTTTTCGGGCCTTGGATATTAATTACGAAAAAGGAACCCTCTAGGAGTCCATAGTTAAGATCTTTTCAGACTCCCTAAATATCACAAGATCGTCAAGTGACCTTGTTCCTTTTACACTCGTTAATTGGTCAAGAAATAACATCTATTTTGCATGAGATTAACCCTTTTTCCAACCAATAGATTATCTAGGAAAAAGGTACACCTCGAGAGAATTGTCTCACTGGGAGAGTTCTCCTAAGGTATAATTTTACACTTTTTTGGGCTAAGGAGACTAAACCTAGAAAAAGGTTGAGTCCATAGTTAAGCTCTTTTCAGAATACTTAAAATTGAAAAGATCTTTGATTGATATTTTATCAATCACACTCGTTAAAATGGTTTTGAAGAGATGTATTTTCGATATAATTTTAACCCTTTTTCGAAATGACTAGACTAATTGCGAAAAAGGAACTCCCTAGAGTCTTCTTTTAGCATTTTTTCAGACTCTCTAAATGTGAAAAACCACCGAGCTTACCTTCTCTGGGCTCATAAAACTTAACATGGAAGGAGTCTTTTTGTGTCCTTCTTAATTGCATTGCGGGTCTCATCTTTGCATGTTTGGAATAATTCTGTCTCCATGTTGCTCTCAACCGAACCTTCAAAGCATTCATTAAATGCAAGTCGTGCAACACTTTTTTTACCTTGTGATATGACACCTTGACCCATGGAGGAATTTTCCCCGAGTGTCCTTATCCTAGACATGTATCATTTCACCGAACATCAGTATGTTCCATTCACCTGGAACTAGTTTTCTTTCCCATGACACTCGTTCCTCCTCTGTAACATAGAATTCTTTTATTCTTTTTCAAGCTCGTTAAAAATTTGAAAAAGACAAAAAAAAATCAAATATTCCAAAAAGAGGGGACAAGATATATAAATTATTTTTGGGGAAGAAAGATAGTCTCCCTTGGACAAAGAACATCTTTATGTTTGTTTGCTAAGCATTGGGATTTATTATGACCTTAGGAAGTTGTTCTCACTACATATATTTGTGTCCTCCCCCATTTGGTTATTCTTCCAAACATATGGAGAGTTTGCAATGCCTCCTGCATCAAAGACTTATGACAATATTACGCTACCTGAGTCTGATCATCTTTTGTACTTTTGTCCAAGGGAATTTTTATCCAACCTGAGTCGACCATTCTGCAGTTTGTCTCTTGAATTTCATGAGTTGACCATATCAAGAGTCTAGTCAAGTCCAGATTCAAAATTGATGAAGTTATGTTCTTGATGATCGAGATCCTCCAATATTTCCTCGACGACATGTCGAAGAACTCAAAGTAGTGAGTCTTACACTCCTATTGTACACCTCCCTGTGATGTTGAAGATATTGAAGATGTTTCTTGATCTATGGTGTCCTCATCTCTAGTCGTAGGCATTAATACTTCTTCAATATGCATATTATATTGTACTTGAATATAATCAAATTATTTTGAGATGTAGATCCATTGTGTATTGCTCGTAGCTCGAAAATTATAGGACATGGATCTATAGTGTGCTTTATTGGCATCCATGATTAGTTCATCCTGAGCATGGGTATGCTCGCCTCAGAGAGAATATTTTTATTTTGCAAATGGCACGCTCTCAAACTCTAGTCCTAGGCTCACTCGACTTCGTGCCCTCCCACTGGTAAAGATATTGTAATGTATTTTGGCCATTAGTTTCTCTTATGATGTTACACATTAGGGGGTATCTATTATAGCCCAAAAATTCCCTTCCTATGCATACATGGCATTGGCCTTTCTACTTACACAATTTGCCAAATTACTGTTGAGACTCTCTCTTAAAAAATAATTTTTGGAACATGTACGTGCCTTGATGCAATACTGCCCATGTACACACACTAGTTGCATACTAGATAGCCTACATACATATGCGATCTACATAATAGATAACCTATGTTTACCTCCAAAAGTTGCAAAAAATAAAAAGTTGCAAGAAAATTGGTGGAGTTAATGAGCTATTGGATGTTTCCTAACCATTTTACCCATTGTATCCTATCCCCAAACCGAATAACCATATTTTTGTCATATAAAAAGAGGTCTTGGGGTCTCATTCCAACATCAATCAAGAGAACAAAGAAACTCTGCCAAAATCCCTTCCCCTTCTAGCCCAATTTTTGCATCTCTTTATGAGATTTGGCCTCAACATTCCCCTTCATCCCTTTCTCCCTATACAATCCCTTCCCTTTTCCCAAGGAGATCATTTGATTGTGAGAGATGGCCTGGGAATGATGCACTTGGAGTAGCAGTAAAAGGAGCCTAGACCTGGTTCTCAGAGCATCTGCCGATGAGAAGGTTGTAATCTTTTAATATTCATTTTGAATAAAATATTTATTTTCCTGTCCCAATACATTACGTAATTGTATCTTTATTGATTAATGCATCTATGTTTACATATGAATTCTAACATTGATAAGTAGAGGTGGTATATTTGTAGCATTGTTTTCCTAAGTGTTCTTACAGGTCATATTTGGGAGGATATCTGCAGCCTAGGAAGCTACAAAGGTGAAGGAAGTCTACATCATATATTAGGACCAAAGGTACACCTACTAATCTTCCTTCTTCTCTTTTGTCTTTCTGTTCAGATAGTTTGGGGTAGTTTAGAAATAGAACTATATTTTAAGGGAAGTCAATGCTCTGCCTATATTCTTACCCATTATAGTAATAGGGGGATTTCCCCCCTAGCACTCATGTATAAATAACTTATGAAAAAAATAATATGACAAAGGTGAGGTAAAGAGGGAAAACCTAGTGGGAAAAAAAACCTCTGTCAAAAAATAATGCATACTATCTAATATGAAGTTTATATGAAGATGGATGGTGTTGCATATAAAAAACCCCATTATGTATTTGTCCTTAGATATATCCTAACCCATTATCCCTTGGCTACTAGTTGAGAATTATGCATTCTTACAATAGCAGTGAGTGCTCATGGAGTACCAAAAAACTGATAACTAGGTCTCTATGACTTGACAGATTCTCCCACTAGATCATTGGTTGCTTGTAAAGTATGGTGTGCCATCCCTACCTTGTGATTTGTATCTGCAAAATAATATTGATGGTATTCTAAATCAGATTCTAAAATCTTATCTGAATAATGTGTAAAATCACCTCGAAGATATTCCTTTAGAAGGTGCAACCGGTTCCTCTTGGAGTGCATGCATGGGATTTTGAATTTTTCATCTAATGTTTCTCTACTTTCTTCATTTGAATTTTTTATGAGATTAAAATAATAGTATTTAGGAACAAAATGAGAAAATGTATACACCCTGGAATGATGATCTACCTCCCCAACTACAACCCTGGAATCATCTTCCATCTCTGAAATTATCACTGAATTTGGAGTGAACTCAACTTGCTTGCATGTACCCAAGTGTGTAGTCATATAGATAGAGAGGATACTCATGTAGAGCTTTGGAAAATGTAACACATTATGAAATCTTCCATAATCAAGGTCCACACTCCCTTCTCTGCATACTCTCATAGGTGTTTTATCTCCCATCAACATAAGATGTCTACTGCAAGGTACCAAGGAAGAAAAATAATGCTTTGATTCAACCATATGGTTAGAGGCACCTGAATATAATATCCATCTATTATATAATGAATAATTAGTAGTGAAAACATGACCCTTACCTTGATCCTCTGGTGTCTTGTCTTCAATCTTCTTCTTGACACTGTTTGGTATGCAATTTGGAAGGTTGTGTTGCTGAAATAATTTAGCCATAAGATTAATTATCTTCACTATAGAAGAAATCTTAGGATGAAACCCTATGTTGCAATAACTGCAATTTTTTCTCTCATTCTTAGACATTCATCTCTTGGGGTCCAATGTCTCCTTAGATGAATCAATTCTTTCTTAATCTATGTGATCAATATCCCTTTATTCCAACTTATTCTTCTTGCTATCATCCTGCATTGCAAGAGCATGGGCCTTGGATCTCCTAAGGGCCCCCATATAAATGAGCTTGTTATTCTCATAAATGAGTGATTATATGAAGTCATCCATAGAGGGAAACTTCTAATATTTTCTCATAGAAATCCTTGTAGTTTGGAAATAAGAAATAACAAAGAATACTTGGCTCTTAGCTTTGAAATAATTGAGAGAATAAGTTGCTCTTGTTTCCTATCAATGCCAAAATAATTATCCTATTGGAGAAAAGTCTTGAACTTAGAAAAGTAGTCCTCTAGGGTCTCAAATTTTCTTGGGTTCAAATATATGAGATCATTCTCCAATAGATATCCTCTCAGTTCATCATGCTTTCCAAATAATCCATCCAACTTAGTCCATACTTCGTTGGGAGTTGAACAAGCTTCAACATGGAAGAGAAAGTCTAGAGATATGGACACACATATAATACCATAGGATTAATCCATTCTATTGAAGTACTTTTCCTTTTCTATAGTTGAATTGGGTTCAACTTCTATTCCCATAGTGACCATGTAAATCCCCTTACTCCTTAGTATAAGTATGATATTGGGTTTCCATTCAAAGTAATTGAATGGGGTAAGAATCACTAATGTAAATGGTTGTTCCATTCTCTATGGGTTGTTCAATATTTGAAAAACCTAAAATATATTGTTAGTTTTTTGTTGGTCATAGGCCAACTTTAAAGGAAAAGAACAACGTGGGAGGTGGATGTGAATGCATAAGTATAAGCATGTGTAAGGAAGACGTGCATGCAGGAAAAGCAACACATGTAAAACAGACACACATGCAGAAGAGGAAGGCATGTGAGGCACACATGCAAGAATACCTAGCCAAGATAGGGTTAGGGTTTTGGTAAGAGAATGTAATGGTTGGTAAGCCAAAAATATATATAAATAGGTACCTAGGAGGTCTAGGTAAGGGCTTGTTTGGGTTCGATTCGATTATTCTCGGTCGAGAGTTTTGTTGTTCTGAGGTTCAGAGTAGGAGGTCATGTTGATTTTCATTGTATCAAATTGTTACTCTGATCTATTTTTGTAAGATATTGAGCTAAGGAGAGGGATGAGGGTATATATTGAGGCTTAGATCATAGGTTGAGGAGCCTGGTGTGATCTAGTCTGCCTCATTATAATATCTTGACCTGTTTTGATGAAGAGTTGTAATGCACACGACGCTATAGTTTGGACCAAATATAATAAAAGAGAAGAAAATACAAATCATTGTGGATGTAGCCCAAGAGGGGTGAACCATGATAGACCATTTGTTATGTGATTGAAAGTTATGTATCTTCTTGATGTTGATGATTAGATGTTAGATAAATGAATGAATGAATTAGTTAGATTTGATATCTCACATGCATGAGTAAGAATAACAATATAATAAATCTATATGTATGAGATAGTAATTGAATTAAGACCACGGAGGATGCATTCATATATCCCCACTCATTCCTAGGTTGTGAGCACCTCAACTTTGAAACCACCCCTAAGAACTATCTTGGGCGAGACTACGTAGTTCATCCTGTGCATTGTGTTTCCTTCTGGGTTACCATGAGGGTCGATAATTTTAAGGAGGTTTTTTTTGGAAAGCAAATCATGACTTGAACCTGGGTCAGCCCAAGAATGATAGCCATGATGAAGAGAACTCCAAAAAATGGTTTGGTTTCCGGTTGGAATGGAAAGGGATTGAGTGAATGAGATCTGCTGAAGAGTCGTGAAGATCGGATGACAAAACATTAAAAGAATGAGAATATAAAAGGGAATGTTGAGACCATGGAACCAAATGAAGGAAGAGATCAAGAGCTGGTTGAAAACAAAGGAGATGGAATTTGTGCAAAAAGATAACAGAAACCCAAAATTAGCACCACCCAAATATTTGGACTAGTATGTATTCAACGACTTGCATGAAGTATTTTTCCATGATTTCCCACATGTGTTGTAGGAGTGGATATTGAGGTTGAAATACAACCATCCTACAAATCAAATTCAACAACTAGAATGTAATCTTGTTGAGATTGTGCAATTACAACAAGTCAACAATAAGTTTACGCGTACAGTATATTTCTGGTTATACAACATTGTTGCAGGATTTATCACAGAATTTGTAGTAGATACTATGAAGTCTTACAACGCAGTAGAGAAAGAGTTCCTAAAGGGACCTCGGGGTAGGTATATAATATCATTATACACTTCCATCAAGATGTTACTGTATAACAAAGGTGTAATGACAATGGCCTTAGACAACTAAACTTCCACGTGTGCATGGGGAAAGGGGGGAAGCAATGACAAGAGACAGAGAAATGGAGGAAGAGATGGATAAAGAAAGAAGGAGGAGGCCTTTGATCTAATCATGATGGAGGAAGAACAGATCAAGAAGATCATGGGAAAAAATGGAAGATCGCGTAGTGGAGTATGCTACCAATATAAGATAAACAATAAGAAGAGAGCCATAGCCGTGAGGGAAGGATTGGAAAGTGATGAAGAAGAGGTAGAGGATCTCTGGGATGTGGAGCAGATTGAGGAAATCTTGTGCATGAAATATGAAAGGAAGAAAATAGGTCCAAGAGAAGAAACCAGAGGTAGAACTCCTATCCATATCAGAGTCAGTGTGGAACCCATAAACCCATGGGTGACTAATACACCATAAATAACACCATCATTTAGACAACCTAATTTCAGTGGAAGAAACACAACAGGAAGTACATCTACATAGGGAGAAACAACTGAGGGAGCCAGTTCAGGAAGCAGTAGTCAAGGATCTACACCACATGGAGGTAGTAGTTTAGGATTTGGGATGGAAAGACATGATCCCACCATCAAGTTACTAGAATTCAAGGGAGAGGTGTTGGAGGACCCTGAGAAACACTTTTTTATCTGTGAAAAGATTTGGGAAGCAAAGAAAATCACATATGAGGATACCAAACTTGCACAGTTATCCATCATGATAAGAGATTGTGCACTAGATTGGTACATGAGATTATCTACAAACAATACACTAGGAACAACTAGAATGATTGGGGATATCAATAAACTATTGATAAATGAATTCCAGAAGCCTAGCTCAGAGCATCAATACATGAATGAGATGATAGAGATCAGGAAAAAACCAAGAGAATTTTTCTGGGAGATAGACCAAAGATTCAAATGATTGAAGGGAAAGCTGAAGTATGTCATGATAGATATGCAGCATAGGCATATATTTGCCAATTCCCTACTACCATATTTAAAATACCCCTTGAGACAACAAAAGTTTTAGACCCACGCAGAGGCTCTACAAACAACCTTGCAATTATAAGAGAACCAATATCAGAAGACAGATCCAATAATAGAGGAGCTCAAGGAATACCTTAAGAATATAACATTTCAGTTAAACCAGAACATGTGTAAGGACAAAAGATAAGTTGTTTGGTGTACCACATGTAGGACAAAAGGACACCACAAGAATGAATGCCCGGCATTTACGTAGTACATGGCAATGGGGCTGCCAAACCCTTTTCTATCAGGAGGACTATGGTGTAAGATTTGTAATACATAGGGGCATGATCCATATCACTCACCAATGATGTAGAAATACCAGACAGTGCCTAAGAGTTCATATTGAAACTTTTGCAAGTCAGTAGGCCATGATGAGAAATATTGTAGGACAATGGAGCTGATGAGGGAAAGAACATTAGACACCTATAGGGTGTAAGAAGAGATGATGACAGGGTAATATGTGCCATAGTTTAACCAAGTACCATCCCCATATAACACCATGTCACAAAAATATAACACTACACATCCGCAGTACAATGTTTCCCAACCACAGTACAATACCGCACATCCACAATATAATCCTACGCAGTATAACCAGGTGCCATAGTACAACGTACCACAAGGAGATTGAGATGGATATAGAGGTGGAGGGAGAGGTAGAGGAGGCTTTGGAAGAGGCCGAGGACCAGTAGTATGACATAACTTTCAATAACTAGAAAAATATGCAAGAGAATGTCTACTTCCACCTGTGACATGTATTTATTGTCATGCATCCGACCACGACACATAAGACTATCCGACATTATTGGGTAAGATCTAGGAAAAGAGAAATCAGAACAATCAGAATGTTCAATGGATTTCTGTAGAAGCACAGGATGATGGAAGAAATATCAGCATAGTTACATGCAGAGGAGCTAAGATAGGAGACGACGCAGTAAGATAAGATCCAACACAACACCAATGGGTAAAGAAGATTGTTTAACCACATAAGCAGTTTGGTGCGCATAACAAAAAAGAGATATTCAAGCAATCCATAAAATAATTCTTGAAGCTAGACATTTCATCTACATCAACTACACAGTATACTCAGGTTGTACCAACGTATGTGATTCCTTCATCGTTGGATCACACTAATGAAGCACAACCTATAGGACAATTAAGTAGCATACAGGATTTTCTGCACTCCTATGTTAAACTACTAAATGATCCATCATTTGTTAAAGTGTCACAAAATACGTTAGCAAGATGTCGCATAGAAGTAGAGGGAAATATCGAACAAAAAATAGTTGATCATTGGCATAAGAGGAGGAGAACACGCAGAGAATTCAAATTGAACGCCAACATTGGAGATTTCAACATGGGGGATATCATACTAGATTTAGGCTCTGAAGTGAACGTACTACCCAAGAAGACATGGAAATGTATGGTAGAGTCCATATTAGGATATTCACCCATTCAATTGAAACTAACAAATCAACATGGGGTTCTACCAATTGGAAGGTTAAAGGGTGTGACAGTAGATCTGGATGGAGTGTGCACTAAAGCCGATTTCAAAGTGATATAAATTATGGATGGTACATCACCTTATCCAACATTGTTTGTCTTGGATTGGGCGTTTGATAATCAATCCATAATCAATCTAAAGAAGAGAAATATGACTTTTGAGTCAGGAGAGTACATAGTCATTGCACCATTGGATCCATCAGAAGGAGAAAGGTTTGTAGAACCCACTTGTTTAGACCTGGAGGAAATTAACTAGTTATACAGAACCACGGCATGAGAACAAGATTATGTGAATCCAACTGTGGATGGGGTACTCAGTTGGATAAGTATCACGTCATGCACACCAAACTTATATAAAGGGTTGGATAATTGGCAGCAAATATTACATGAAGTCTCCACAAGAAGGTGTGCAAGAATAGACCGCACAATAATATGGGTAGGTACATATATAATATAACCTCCCAGCTTTCATGGGGTGAATGACTTATAGGAATTCCTCACAAGATATGAAGATGAAGTGTTAGAAAATCATAGGCTCTTAGCTATGGACATAGCACTCAAGGAAACACGTGCAAGATGGTGGGGTATGCACAAAGAGACAATACAGGATTGGTACCAATGTAGGAGGCCATGAAGAATACTCATTCACATATGGTGTTTGGACACTCTATAAGAGAAGATGGTAACAACACCAATACTAGTATTCCCAGATTGGGAAAATACATTTCATGTGCATGTAGATGCATCAATGATAGCACTTGGAGTTATTCTAGTGCAACCATGAGCAAGAGAGCTAGACCATCCTATAGCATTTGCAAGAAGAAAATTTTCAGAGTCAGAGCCTAAATACAATACTATAGAAATAGAAGGATTAGCAATGGTATATGCATTGTAGAATTTTAGACACTATCTACTTGGGAAACACTTTAAAATTGTTCAAAGATCATTCTGCCCTCAAATACCTAGTCAATAAGCTAGTGCTGGGGGGGGAGAATTTGTAGATGGTTATTGTTGTTTCAGGAATTTGACTTTGAAGTGATAGTCAAACCTGTGAAGTTGAATGCAGGACCTAATCATCTATCAAGGATCACTAATAGAGAGTAACCTATGAACTTAGAGGACAACTTCCCTGATGAAAATTTATTTTCAGTACAAGTAATTGATGAATATTTTTATGAAATCATTCAATACTTGAGTACAAGGACAATGCCACAAGAATTCAACATTGCATAGAGGAAAAATCTGGTATTCAGAGCTGCAAACTATTAATTGATTGCAGGACACTTATATAAGATGGGTGTAGAAAAAATATTGAGATGATGTGTAATAGAACATGAAAGACCTAGGATTTTAGCAGAGGCCCATGAGGGAATAGTTGGAGGACATTATGCAGGAAAATCTACTACGCAGAATGCATTGCATGTGGGATTTTGGTGGTCGACCATTCACAGAGATGCAAAGGACTACTACCAAAAATTTGATGTATGTCAAAGGGTTGGAAAACCTAATAGATGAGACGAGATGCCCCTGAGACCACAAGTAACCTTGTAAGTATTCGACAAATGGGAAATAGATTTTGTGGGACCAATTAATCCACCAACAAAGAGGTCAGGAGCAAGGTATCTCATTACTATGATAGAGTACTTAACGAGATAGGAAGAAGCAACACCAGTAAAATATTGTAGCGCAAAGACAGTAGCACACTTACTGTTTGAGCTAGTGATCACTAGATTTGGATGCCCAAGGATTTTGATGAGTGACCAAGGAACTCACTTCATTAACAATACTATCAAGAATATGACTGAGGAGTTTGAAGTCTATCATCAAAAGAGTACATGATATCACCCTCAAAAAAATGGAACAGTGGAAGCCTTTAATAAGATTCTAGAGAATGCATTGACAAAGATCCGCAATGTCAACAGGGACGATTGGGACTTGAAGATACCAATAGTATTATGGGAATACATTACTACATGCAAAAATTTGACAGGGCACACACCATTCAAGTTAGTGTAAGGACAAGAATCAGTGGTTCTATTAGAATTTTTGGTACCTAGTATACAGGTAGCAACAATCACTAACATGACATAACGAGGAGCATTACAAAAAAGGCTAAGTCAATTGATGTTGATGGAAGAAGATAAGATTCTAGTAGGATTTCACCAAGAAGTACATTAATCAAGGGACAAATCTTGGCATGAAAAATATATTAAAAGGAAGAGTTTCAAGGAAGGAGACCTAGTCTTGGTGTATGACAGTAAATTTCTTCAGCACTCAGGAAAATTCAGAATGCATTGGTTGGGACCATATGAAGTGAAGACTGTCACAGATGGGGGAGTTGTACAGTTGAAATATTTAGTAGGTACTGAAATCAGAGGAATGTCTAGGGATAAAGGGGTAACATAGTTGGGTTAGCCCTAAAGTAAGGAAAAGGGGTAAAATAGTTTCAATTTATCCCCAAAGTAAGTCACTTGAAAAGTATATATACAATTCAAGAGACTCTCATTTATTTGTGTTGATTATCATTGAATATTTATCTTGTGAAGAGTATTTGGAAAGTCTGAGGTCAACTCTAAGGAAGCGAAGAAAGTGTGAAATAAGTGCAAGAGTTTCGTAGATATAGAGAGTGAGGGTTTCTGAGAAACCCTAGATGACCCCTGTGGGACACCAATAAAGGTATGTTTATGTTCGTCACACGAGGCCCCATGCGACAAAAGGCTTAGTACAGTGAGGATAAGATAGATCTGAAGGAATATGCTAGTGTCAGGTTGTTGAGGACTGAGGTAAAGCTACAGGTATGTGTATCAGGATCAAAGGAACCAATTCGGCGACATAAAGTAAAGGTATGTTTATGTTCTTGTTTGAGATTGTTTGAGATGATGTTGTAGAGAATGCTTGAGGAATGGCTTGGTGAGTTTTGGTATAT
Organism: Picea sitchensis; assembly: GCA_010110895.2. Classification (NCBI taxonomy): domain Eukaryota; kingdom Viridiplantae; phylum Streptophyta; class Pinopsida; order Pinales; family Pinaceae; genus Picea; species Picea sitchensis. Next base: position 49,128 of record SNQJ01S0018922.1, read on the forward strand.
TCTCTCTTGAATGTATGGTACTATTGTAGTGAATGGTTTGAGGCAGATCTGTTGAGACACATTGCTGGTGCACATGTTGGTTATATTGGTATACATTCTTTGGTATTTTTTTGAGGCATATCATGTTTGATATGAATGACACATAATTGAGGTATATCTTGGCATACTTGGATACATTGTTTGAGGCATGATTGGTATATGTTTGAGATTGCATAACAGTGAGTATACGAAATATGGTTTGATCTGAGGGTTTATGGAATTTGGTTTATGAATGTTGGTGATCTTGGTACATGATTGCTCCATTATTGGTACTCGTTTGGTACATGAATTGATCCAGGTGGATATTGGTGGCCACCCACCTATTCCAGCTAGATCCTCTTGACATTTTTTAGTTCAACACGTTCATCTGTACTTCTTTATAATCGTGGATTATACACTTTCGGGGCTATCTAAATCCCTACACAGCTTCCAGGTGGATATTGGTGGCCTCCCACCTAATCCAATTGTCTTACTTTGTATGTTTTCATGTTAGTACATCTTTATGTACTTCCAAGTCCATTATGGGGGCCTAAACAATGTTTTTTTGGCTTGCCACAATCAAATTGTAGATAGAGTCAGAGTTTGACAATGTAATGTGTATTTCTCTAAAAGAACTTTCAAATGGACTATCACACACCTAGAACAGAGGTCATATGCAAAAGTTACGACCTCGGGAAGTTGAGGTACCAACTTACCCATAGGGGCCCACATAAATTTTGGCATTTCATCTCATAGGGTTGTGAAATCAGAGCCCTAGTCTTGCGCATCCTTACATTATTCTAGGAATAAGTTGAGTAGATATGGGCCCCAGCTCATCGATCTCCCCTTTGCGCATTGTGTCGCAGTTGCTACTACTCCTGCAGACACTTCCTCTTTTCAGAACTTGCACATTAATTTTAAACTGAGAAATCTATTTGCAAACCAAGTCATAGGATCATTGATGTCATTGATACTAATTCCTTTGTTCCCCCTCTTTTCATCATACTTCACTTTAATATCATCGGATATGGACTTTTCCTGAGTCCTGTCTTCTAAGTATCTCTCCGGCTTCTCCCCGTCTTTGGGTAGCCCTGTAATCTCTGCGATGAGGTCAACATTTATCAGTATTGGCCTGTCCATCCATAAGATTCCTCTGTGAACCCTTGATAGCAACCGTTTAACACATCCATTTAGGTATTTCCCATGCCCAAAGTGCAGTATGTCTAAGAGGTTCATGATACCTGTGTTGTACAGGCCCAAGATCCACTATGTAGGCTCCAACAATGGTGCGCTTGATGGGCCCTCTCCCCTGCTCTCTAGGTAGCTCTGTGCTGCCAAATAGGGGAAATTTGTGACAAATGAGACATCGTGGTTGGAGTATTTAAGGCCTTCGACTCCTCCTACCATGTTATCCTCATTTTTCAATTCAATGGGAATTTTTGACATTATTATACTTAGCTCTACCTGAGTGCATTGCACACCTTGTATACTTCTTTCTTCTCTCAACTTTTTTTTCCCTTGTGGGGACGATACTCTCCCCTCTTGCTTTGTTTCCTACTCTGGTTCCACTCCAGACCTTACTGCATGGAATCCATGGCCCTTTCTGCTTCATGTGGCCCTTTTCCCCTGGACGCATCGGATTCCGTCTGCTCGGCGTCCTTTACCAGTTTCTCGGGCTCCCATGTGGATTCTTTCTCCTCCTCCACATGTAATGTGGTTTGCTCATATTCTGGTGCGTGGATTTTGTCCACATACAACACTACCATCATCTTACTGGTTTTGCCTTATGGTCCCCGTGTGCTACTCAGGGTGTTTCGTCCAGTTCTTCTTGGTGCTCCAACCCGAGGTGGTGACATGGTGGTTAAATTCAAACTACAATCTCTCAACTCAACAGATGGTAGAACAATTTCACACTCTCTCACTCTTCCGCTCGACTCATTGTTTTTCTCCTTATAAAAAATCATAATGGGTCGGTTTTTCCCCTCTTTCCGACTTTATAGCATGATGGGAAATTGACATTTGTGTCGCACTGGTACTTGTCACCTTTTTCCCCTTTTCCTTATGTTTCCTGCACGCAATACCTTTTTACCTGTTAATCGTTCTTTTGTGTGTCATGTTTTCGAACCCTGGTTTTCTTGCAGCACCCCATTTCGTCTACCTAGTTTTATTATGTTGGGGCCCTCACTATGCATTGAATTGTTTCTATTTTTTTTTTCCTATATCCCTATATTTTTACTACGCGATGTTGTCTAAGTACTAGGAGGTCAACTGTCCCTATACAACTTCAGGAGGATGTCTAGGGTATTGAAATTCACGAGTAATGTTAAAAACGTCTCTGGAGCCTCATTGTAATCATTCTACTCAAACATATGTGTGTAACAACCACAACTCTTCTTAGAGATAGCTACCACCATTCAAGCAAGTGTTTCAATTCTGTAGTTTTACAGTTTCAGCCTATTTCATTTATTCAATAGAATATATTGTTCATTGGATATTTGTGTTGTTCTATATATCTTTGTGTTTATTGTATTCAGTCTATTAATCAGTTAGTTCCGCTCCTAAATCCAGATCAGTGGTATCAGAGCAATCTCCTCTTCATTTATTTTTCTTCGTGCACGTCCCCGATAAGAAATGGGTACAAGAAGTTGGGACTCAAAGCAATCGATCCATTGCAATATCGATCACACTGAGCCTGACAACAACCCATGGGGGATGACAATAAATATGATGGAGTAGGAGATCCTTTTAAAATGTTACTCAAGGAAGCCCTTGTGCGATAAAGGAACAAAATGATGGAAAAATTTTCACAGATTCTTCAGTGGCTTCCCACAGGAGAAGCATCTTCATCAAGTGACCATGCAACCCCCTTCAAGGTACAGGTAAATTTTGATATTCCATTATTTGAAAGAATAGTAGATGTGAATGTTGTAGATAAATGATTGAATCTGCTCAAAGGGTATTTTTTAGTCCACAATTTTTCTGATAGGGAAAAGATTACTTTTGCAATCCTCAAGGTCATCCCCCATGTTAAGTACTAGTGGGAGACTTACTCTGAGCAAAGGGCCATAGAGGAATATGAAATATTTGTGGTTTCCCCTACATGGGATTCCTTCTGGGATGCCATTAAATAAAAATACTACCATGTCGGAAGCTACAAGGACCAGTACACCAGATGGACCACCCTGCGTCAAGAAAAGGACTAGACAGTACCATATTTCACCAATATTTTCCATACTCTGCGCACCAAATTGGGTATCAAATATTCTGAGTGACATCTAGTGGTCAAATACCATGGTTGTTTGCATAGATACATTCAAACAAAAATGGAGTTTCTAGACATCGCCTCATTGGGTACTCATTGTAGATATGCTATCAAGATCAAGCATAAATTTAATAAGAAGAGGAGAGAGTTTGGATCTGCAAACTCCTCACAATCGAAGTAGGGAAAAGGCAGCCCCAACCCACAAATCAAGGGACAAAGAAAATATGGCCACTCTCAGGACAACTAGTCCAAGACGCAACACAATAAGAGAAATGAGAAGACGAAGAAGGACATGAGAAAATGGTGTGAATACCATAAAATCCCTTGTCACAAAACTGAAGAATGTCGCTCCAATAAGTCACTTGTGGTCAAGCCGAAGGATTCCGAGTCAGAGGCCAATTCTGACTCTGAATCAAATCTAGAAGGAGGGAAGTGGATTATTGATTTTGAACCTAGTTTCACTATCGCTACCACCAAATTCCATCCAAGCAAACCAGAAGAACTAGAGGAAGGGGAACACCTCTTTCACTCACATATGTGGGTAAATGGGGCTCCTCTTCATTTCATTTTCGATAGAGACAGTCATAAGAAAATGATCTCAACATAGGTCGTCAAGAAGTTGGACCTACTGACGACACCACACCCGCATCCCTACACCATCGACTAGCTTCACCAAGGAAGATTTCTTCGTGTCATCCAACAATGTTGTCTACCCTATGACATCAAGCCTTTCAAAGATGATGTATTGTGTGATTTTTCTCCCCTTGAAGTTTGTGATGTTCTTTTAGGACAACCATGTTTCTGGAAGCATCATGTTGTGTATGAGTATAAACCCCACAGTGTTATTATTAGTTTGGGTAGAAAATTGTACAGGATACTAGAGGTAGTGTCACCTACTGCTATTTCTTTAATCTCTGCTAAGAAATGCAGTAAGGTAATTTCATAGACCGAAAATTTCATCTTCTTTGTGATTCGTTCTCACAGTGAGTAGAAGGTCACTGCCACATCTGTGGCCTCTACATAAAGCCTCTCTTTGCAGTAGAAGCAAGTGGATGGGGTTGTGGAAAGTACAAAGACATATTCTCATCACCCATTGGGGTACTGACGCACTGCCAAGTCAAGAATCCAATTGATGTAACCCTTGGTGCACCTCTACCTAATGGAATTTTCTATCATTGTTCGCTGATGGAAAATGATGAAATCAAGTGTACTATCCAAGAGATTCTTCAAAGGGGGCACATCAAACCCAACTCCTCTCCCTTCTAGAAGACCAATTGTACTGGTGCAGAAGAAGGACATGACATAGTGACTCTACATTGATTACATAGCATTAAACAAAATCATAGTCAGGAACCAATACCCAATTCCCAGGATTGATGACTTTATTGACAATCTCAAGTGGAAAAAGTTCTTCAGCAAGATTGTCCTAAATTTTGGCTACCAACAGGTTCCCATCGAACCAACTGATGTATGGAAGATAACTTTCAAATATAAAGAAGGTCTCTTTGAATGGTTGGTCATGCCCTTTGGATTAAAAAATGCATCAGACACTTTCATGAGGTTGATGGGTGATGTATTGATACCCTTCACCAAATATTTTTTGGTGGAATATTTGGATGACATCCTCATATTCAACCGAACTTGGGAGGAGAACATGCAACATATTCAACAGTTTTTGAGCACTCTGTGGTAGCACAAGCTATATTCCAAATTGGAAAAATGTTCCTTTGGCATGAACATGGTCCAATACTTGGAATACAATTTTTATGAGCATGGGGTACATGTTGATCCCGCTAATATCCAAGTCATCCGTGACTGGCCATCCCCGACCACACTAACTGAGCTTCAGAGCTTCTTGGGACTGGCCAAATTCTACCAATAGTTCTTGTTGGGATTCTCCCATATTGCATGGGACCTCAGCCATGTGTCCAAGGGAGATGGTAGGGAAATGTACATGTAGGGGAAGGAAAAACAACAAGAATTTGATGATCTAAAGCATTGCTTGTGCTCAACTCTAGTACTCTCCTTTCCCAATTTGCAACAACCGTCTGATATTGAGATTGGTGCATCTGACTATGTTGTAGGCGCAGTTCTCACTCAACACGGTAATCCAGTGGCATACCATAGTGATACACTCTTAGATACTGTCTGGAAAGACCCCACCTATGACAAGGAAATGTAGTCCATTGTACAAGAAAGTCATCAATGGAAACATTACATTCTAGGAAAGGATATGATCATCCACTCTGATCACAAGCCTCTCTAGTTCATACATACATAGGGGAAGTTCCATAATGACCACCATAAAAAGTGGTCCACCTACCTGCAGTAGTTCCATATCAACATCAAGTATAAGACAGGGAACACAAATCTTGTCGTTGACTGCCTCAGTCTCCCTCCCATGGTTTCACTCACCATTGTGCTCCATTCTTGTGGACATGAGGCATATGAGTGGCCCCAACTTTATCAACAAGATCTGTAATTTCCACCACCTATCATCTCTTAGGTATAGGCGTGAATGTTACTGATTTTTACATTCAGGACATAATGTTATGCCTTCTGGGCCATCTATGTGTTCCTTCAAGCGAGTGTGAAAATTTGATTTGGGAAGAGAACTACAGTCAGAAGGGAGGACATTTTGGTGTGGAGAAAACTGTGGCCATTCTATAGAAACATTTTTATTGTCCAAAACTCTGACAGGACGTCAACAAATATATAATATCTTAGACTGCCTATGTCATTTCCAAGACAAACATCAAGAAGAAAGGATTATACACCCCTCTTCCTACCCCAGAGAATCTTTTGGAATCCATCTCGATGGATTACATTTCTTTCCTTCCATCCACCAAGCAAGGCAATGATTTTTTATTTGTGGTTGTTGATCAGTTTTTGAAGATAGCCATCCTCACAGCCTACAAGAAGAAAAACATAGTGGTAGATACTACCAATATCTTCTTCGAATGAGTGTGGGTCCATTTTGGGATACCACATACCACCATATTCGACTGGGACAACAGGTTCCTCAACACATTTTGGTCAAGCCTCTGGTCATTGTTGGACACCAAGTTCACTAAATCCACTGCTTTCCACCCCCAAACAAACGACCAAACAGAGGTATTCAATCGGATGATTGTGCACATCCTGACCATGCACAACTCTAAGAATCCTTGTACATGGGATGAGAGTCTCCCCTATGTTCAACACAATTACAACATGGCTCTCCATAGATCCACTGACCATATCCCATTTTACGTGGGACTGGGATTCCAACCCTTGGATCCCATTGATGTTGCACTACCTCTTGCAACCACATAGATACTCTTCCCATGTTCAGCCTAAGACTAACAAAGCCACCAGATTCATTGAGCGTATTGAGCACATCTACCAACAAGTCCATGAGATTTTTCAGAAATCCAATGCTAAGTATAAGCAGCGCCATGATCAACACAGGGTCCCACACCAGTTTCAAGTTAGAGACAAGCTTTGGTTACATTTCCAGAAGGAGTGTCTTACATGGCTCCATCGAAATCTCCTCCCACTTCACTATGGGCCCCAAACAATGTTTTTTTCTCTTGCCATATTCAAAATATAGACAAAGTCAGAGTTTGATGGCGTAATGTGTAGTTATCGAAAAGGCCTTTCCAATGGGTTATCACATGCCTAAAACGAAGGTTGTATGCAAAATTTATGACCTCGGGAATTTGGGGTACCAACTTATCCCTAGGGGCCCGCATAAATTTTGGTGTTTCATCTCCTAGGGTTAGGTTTTTGGATGTCTAGGGTTTTTTCATTCATGAGTAATGTTAAAAAATCCTCTAGAGCCTCATTGTAATCATTCTGCTCACACAGATGCGCATAGAAGACAGATCTCTTCTCAGAGATAACTACCACCATTCGAGAAAGTGTTTCAATTCTGCACTTTTATAGTTTCAACCTATTTCATTTATTCAATAGAAGATATTTTTCACTGGATATCTATGTTGTTCTGTATATCTTTGTGTTTATTGTATTCAATCTGTTAATTAGTTCCTTCCGCTCCTAAATCCAGATCATGAATAGAGGGATGTATTGGTGATTTTGGGCATATGGTTTGAGATATGCACTTAGTGATATTGGTGATTGATCTATGTGATTAAATCTAGTTTGGTTGATGATTTTGATATGACAGGTTGATAGTGAGAGGTTAATGTGATAGGTTGATAGTGATGGGTTGATAGTGACAAGTTGACAATGACAGGTTGACAGTTGCAGTGATTATGATAATGATATTTTGGTCTACACGTTTTTTGAGGGTGGTAGGATAGGGCAAGGAAAGAGGGTTGTAGCATCCTTTTGGTTGGTTTTAGAGAATTAGGGAGTTGGAGCTTCCTTCACGTTGGATCTTGTAAACTAGGGGGTTGGAGCTTCCTTCCAGTTGTAGATGGTAAATCAGGGAGTTGTAGCTTCCTTCAAGTTGGAGCCTATAAATAGGGGGTCGTATCCTCCTTCTAGTTGGTGCTAGAGAATTGGGAAGTTGGTGCTTCCTATGAATGCATTTATTCTAACATATAAGAAAATAATTCCATGGTTTTCTCCCATTTGGGTTTTCACATAAATATCCCATGTACTGTGTATATGTGGATGATCTTATGCATTGTTGATTTATACAACTGATGATATATTGAATGTTAATGATAAATTGATGATACACTGTTG
>SNQJ01S0018922.1:57175-81196 GCA_010110895.2 Picea sitchensis
CAGTATTATGACAATTGGTATCAGAGCAGGTCCTTCAAGAAAACATTTTTACCACTAGAAGGAAGATCATGGAGAGAAACAACTTGTATAGGTATGAAATACCATATTTTAATGGTCAAATTGGTCTGAAGTATGAGTTGTGGAGCCACAGAATGAAAACCTTTTTACAGGAACATGGATATGATGTTTGGTACCCAGTTGTTACAGAATACACTGGTTCAAAGAAGCCAAATATTGCAGCTAAGAAATAATTGAAAAGGAACAACAATATTGCAATGGATTTCATCATGGAAGGATTACCTAATTCAGTAAAATAGAAAATGGGATTTTTTTTATCAACTAAAGAACTGTGGGATAAGCTACATGATCTCTATTTTGAGGAATCTCCCATCACAGAGCCATAAATTTCCAAGGAAGATGTAGGAACAGAACAAGAAGAAATATGCTCATCATGTCAGACAAATTTAGAAGAAGAAGATTGTGAAGAAGGCATAGTAGACCTAGAAGCAATGTTAATCAATTGTTTAGATGAATTGAAAAAATAAAGGAAGAAGAACAAGTCTCTCAAAGAGCAATTAGTCGAAAATAAGTCTCAATAAATTTTCAAAGAAGTCCAACAGGTCATCATGAATCTAAAAGCTCAACTAGAAGAATCCAAAAATATTGAAGAAACATACAAAATTCAGATGGAAGAGAAGCAGTGTTTGGAAACCAAAATAACAACACTAAGAAAGAAAGCAATGGAAGAGAAGAAGTGCTTGGAAACCAAAAGAAAGGAAACAGAGAAAAGAGAAAATATTTTGACAAATCATATTAAGGAAAGAATTGAGGACTTAAATAAAATTTAAACAGAATTTGGTCAAGAAGAGAGAACACTTGAAAAGGAAATCATCTCCCTGAAGATCCAACTTAAAGAGGCAAAGAGAATAGAAAAAGTCATGTAGATTCAGATGGTGAAGAAAGAAGAAGAGGCCGAGAATCTTGAAGAAGAAGTTATCACATTGAGAGTTAAAATTGTCAAGTTGAACAAGAACATTGAAGAGATAGAGACATCCATATCATCAATAGAGAATGATGAAGAGAAGCACTCCATGTTTCAAGAAAATAAGAATGAGGAAAAGAGTAAGAGTTATGAAGAAGTACTCAAAGGAAGGATTCATGGTTAGCCAGAATCAAAGAAAAATGATAGAGATGCATATTCAAGAAGACCATCCAAATTCAAGCCACAAACAAGATTCAATCATGATCATGATCAGTCAAGAACAAAATCCAGAAGGACTACACCACAAAGAAGATCATTCACTCCCAGGTATGTAAATTTCTTTTATGGTCATTGTTTTTATTGTACTAACTTTAGACATAAATATGCATATTGCAGGGCTTATGGAAGGAAATTTCAAGAATGAAATGATTATGTGGCCCCACATAACATTTAATGTTACAAATTCCACAATTATGTTCACATAGTTCATGATTGCAGAAGCATGATGGATACTTCCATGAAAAAGAACATTGATACTAGATATAAAAAACTTTGGAAAAGAAAAAAAGAACAGGTAAAAGAAGAGAAGGTGAATGAAGGATACCCATCAGTCATACTCTCAGGATTGGAAATAGTATGATATCAAGAGAAATATACAACCAAAAGGGAATATGTTAGAAATAGGAAGGTTTGGAGAAGAAATTGAAAAAAATAAGAACATGTGAATAAAGACTAGGTCCCAAAGATCACAGGATTTGCAGTAATGCGAGAAAGAAAATAAGAACATATGAATAAGGATCATGCCCAAGATATTGTACTTTCAATAATTATAGTGCGAGATCAATCCAAAAGAAGAAATGAAGAAGTCATATTTCAGAGAGATGATGAGTCTACAGACAAAGAGGAATATTACTTTAGAGTGGGTATTTTTCTGACCCACCCATCTTGGAGACTCCCAGTAAATATGAATATTGAATAGGGGGAGTCAGTGCAGTAGCTACTACAAATCAAAGAAACATACTTCAAGCAGTTTGAAGTGTTTGAAGAGACAGATTCAGAGTAGTCAGATAGCAAAATTACAAAGTGATAGATGGGTTAGCATTATGGAAAGTTAAGTAGAAGAGTTATGGATAGTTTGCAACATATGGACAAAGATGGATATTTTACAAAAAACGTGGATCAGAGAATATGCATATCAGTTATGTACATAGATGGATACTTAGAAGGTACATATAACATGGGTTAGAGAAGATACATAGAATTGCATCTATAATTGGAATCAGTGGAATTAGTTGGAATCAATTGGTCACAGAAATGAAAGCAGTGAAAGGCACAACATAATAGAGAAAGAGAAATCGTTAGCAGAAACTAAATCATTAGAAGAAAATCATTGAATAGTATGGTCAAGTGAACATGACAAGTGAATAAAGAAATCAAGTTTTGAATGTTTTTTATATATGTCAGATATTTACAAGAGGAAGCACCAATGGATAATTAGCAAGCACTAGAAGAAAGGAAAGGAAACACTTACATGTAGCCCTACATTGATCTACACGACATCTTGCAAGGAAGTCAAGAGAATAGAAAACATCAAAGAAAGAGATCCAAAAAGGAAGATAAATAGCATATAGACAGGAGGAGACATACAAATAGGGGGAGTTATCCTTTTTCCCATGATTTCAAAAGAGAAGAGAAGAACAAATGCATGAAGATAGGGGGAGAAACCCCAAGGAGAGAGACCCTTTTCCATTGATGTTAAAAGGGGAGAGTGAGAAAAATTGATGAGGATCAATGGTCACAGGGGGTGCATGAGTGTTGGAGAATCAATTCTTCCATCAATGTTGGTGTTTCCATCAATTCCAAAGGGAGATATTGTTGGAAAATTGGTTGTCATTGATGTCAACCCTTCGAGATTGATGGCAACCCATGGATAAGTCTGGAAGCCCAAAATATATGGTTGAGATTGATGGTGAGTTAGTTTTCATTGTTGTCAACAAGAGTGGTTGATGTTAGTAGTTGTAATGGGTACATTCGAAGAATTCTACAAGAATCCCTAGAGGTATAGTCATAGGAACCAAAGTTGTTTGAGGAATATGGACATGAAGGACAATGTAAAATTAGGTAGCACACTCATGGATGGATATTCCTCTTCATTATGTTTCCGATGATAGGTGGTACTTCATGTGGCTCCTTATGATTGAGGAGATATGGCTTTGTAAATATTGGAGGACCTTCAAGAATAATATAGAAACTCCTTGAAGGTAAACACAAAGTCAATTATTCTAGAAGCCTCTAGAAAGTATTCAAGAAGTTGCTAGTAAAAGTGGTTGCAAGTGGTTGCAAAAAGAAATTAATTGAGGGTAAGGTAGTTGCAACAAGAATTTATGAGGTTACTAATTAAGGAAAATTGGTTATACCAAGTAGTTGTGGGTTATCCCTAAAGTAAGGAAAAGGGGTAAAACAATTGCAATTTATACCCAAAGGAAGTCACTTGAAAAGTATATATACAAGTCAAGAGACTTTGATTATCATTGAATATCTATCTTATGAAGAGTATTTGGAAGGTCTGAGCTCGAGTCTGAGGTAGTAGAGAAAGTGCGAAAGAAGTGTGAGAGTTGTGGAGCTGCAGAGAACGAGGGTTTCTACAGAACCATATTTTTAGCTGACCCATGTGGGTCAGACTACTAGTGTCCCGCGAGGTACCCCTGTGGGTTGTCAAGGGATCATCATGTGAGGCCCCATGTGATAAAATTATTAGTATCGTGAGGAATATGCTAGTGTCAGGTTGTTAAGGACTTGGGTAAAGCTACATGTATGTGTATCATGATCATAGGCACTAGGTCAGTGACAAAAAATAATGTTATGTTTATATTCTTGTTTGAAATTGTTTGAGATGATGTTGTAGATCATGCTTGAGGCATGGCTTGGTGAGATTTGGTATATTATCTCTTGAATGCATGGTATTTCTATAGTGAATGGTTTGAGGTAGATCAATTGAGGCACATTGATAGTGCACATGTTGGTTATATTGGTATACATTCTTTAGTATTTTGTTAAGGCATATCATGTGTGATGCAACACATATTTGATGTATATATTGGCATACTTGGATACATTGTTTGAGACATGATTGGTACATGTTTGAGACTGCATAATAGTGAGGTTATGGCACATGGTTTGATGTGAGGGTTTATGGAATTTGGTATATGAATGTTGGTGATATTGGTACATGATTGGTATATGATTGGTACTTGTTTGGTACATGACTAGAGGGATGTCTTGGTGATGTTGGGAATATGGTTTGAGATATGCACTTGGTGATCTTGGTGATTAGATATATTTTGGTCGATGAGGTTGATGTGACAGGTTGTTGTGATAGGTTAATGTGACAGGTTGATAGCTACAAGTTGATAGTGGCACTGATTGTGGTAGTGATAGTTTGTTCTACACTTATATTTCAGGGTGGCAGGACGAGGCAAGGAAAGGGGGTTGTATCCTACTTCCAGTTGGTGTCGGAGAATCAGGGATTTGGAGCTTCCTTAAGGTTGGAGCCTCCTTCTAGTTGTAGCTAGTGAATCAGAGAGTTGTATATTCCTTCAAGTTGGAGCCTATAAATAGGGGGTTGTAGCCTCCTTATAGTTGGTGCTAGAGAATTGGGAAGTTGGTGCTTCCTATGAATGTATTTATTCTAACATATAAGAAAATAATTTTGTGTTTTTCTCCCATTTGGGTTTCCACGTAAATATTTGGTGTAATGTGTATATGTGGATGATCTTATGCATTGTTGATTTATACTGCTGATGATATATTGAATTCTATAAACCAATGATATATTTCTGATCAATTTAATGAATACATATTGTGGTTAAAAGAAATATAATTTCTCATACTGATTTAGCCCCCCTCCCCCTCTCATTATTCCAACAAAATACACCAAATACTACTAAGAAAAATCACATTTCTTGAGGTTATCTTGTAGTTGGTGCTTCTTCAAAGTATCTAACACCTACATGAGATGTGAGATATGATCTTCCTAGGTATCACTATAAAATAGTATATCATCCAAATAGAATATAAAAAATGAATCTATATATATAGGCATAATACATCATTCATTAGTCACATAAATGTAGTTGATGCATTACAAAAACCAAATGGAATGACCAATCATTCGTACAAACATTGACTTGTCTTGAAGGAAATATTCTAGGTGTATTATTCCTTGACGCGTACATGGTGGTATCCCTATTTGAGATCTAATTTGGTGAAATATTTTGTGTGTTGCAATTGATTTAATAGATCCTCGATCTTGGGAAGAGGGTACTAATTTTTTAGTGTAATCTTGTTGAATGCTTTGTAGTCAATACATATTCTTCAAGTCCCATCCTTCTTTGGTACGATTATGATCAGTGACCCAAAGGTGAGGTGATTGGTCAAATCACACCCTTATCCAACAACATTTCCATCCACTTCTTCACTTCATTTGCTTTCAAAATGGATTTCCTATACATCCCAATATTCGGCAATGGGGAGTATGGAAATAACTATATTTTGTGTTCCACTTCCCTCTTGGGTTGTATCTTTTTAGGCTCCTAGAACACTATGTTGTATGCATGTAGAAAATCCTCCAAGCAATGTTTCCTCTCTTTACTACACCCCTCCAGGGATTCCTTCACTCTTATCGACTCATCCTCAGTCTGATTTTATCTTAATAAATGTAAAACATACTTTTTACTAGAACCACTCAAGTTCTTGTCTTGGTTGGCATTTACCAGTGAGATATTTGACTTTCCTTTATGCACATTGATAAAGTAGGAATTACCATCCTTAATTAATCAGTATTAGTTAGCTCTCACATGAAGATTTCATCCCTTATATACATGTAGGAGATTCCAAACACTACTTTACATACATCAAGGGGGACTATGTCCAATCCCACTTCATCAATAAAATCATCACTTACAACAAATTGAATCTTACATTGTTTCGTTACCTTGATATATACATCCTTGTTTACCCATCCCAATGGATATGGGATAGGATGTTCACAAACCTCCAATTCAAGATTGTTGACTAGATTCATAGATATGAGATTAGCCTGTGAACTAAAGTCTAACAAGGCATGTATCTTGGTCTTCTTGACCTGGATCTTGATGTGGAAGAGTTTTTTCATCTCCTTCTCTTCTCGGTGATGAAGGATACTTATATTCACCTCCTTCTGTACTAATGTGCAGACAATTTTCTCATCCACATCAAAGTTTCTTTCAACCTAATTTCTCGAATATGTGGCTATAATATTCTTTTTCTTTGCATCCTTTTTGTGGTTATTTGAATTCAACTATGGATGTAGTTTCTAACACTTTTCCTCGGTGTTCCCATCAATATTGAAATGGTAACAATGGTTTCTAGGATCCTTGCACTAATGTTCAATGGCTATCATCTTCTTATCATTTCTCCCTTTCCACTTCTTCTTCCCCTCCTTGGAAGCTTCCTGGTGCTTTTTCTACTTGGAATCGCTTGGATACCCTTTCTTGTGGCCTATGTTTTCTAGATGTTGTGCATGTACACATGATTCATCCATTGTCTTTGGATTGAAAAAAATCACTTGCTTTCATAGATGGCTATGTATACCTACTACATAATTGAGGAGTACATCTAGGCTCTTGGGAGAGATACCCAACATGATGGTCATCTTTATAAACTCAGTGGTGTACTCTTGTACACTCTACCCTTACTTCTTCCTGAAGTAGTTCTAATTGTTGGAAATTGTTTTGTCATTGATGTCAAAGGATGTCATTGATATCATAGGAAATGGGTGATTGATCATTGTTAATGATAATGGGAGACCATGAATGTATCTACAAATTGATAATCCTTTGTGCACCAAATATGACTATGGAGACCCTATGTGAATAGAGGAAAGCAAAATGAAATGCCCTTGCAAATGATAGGACCAAGGATCAAACTAGAACTAGAAACATGAATCCATGGAAAAACATAATAGGAAGAGTGTAGAGGAAGTGTTGAGAATGTGCTAAAGGCACGAAAATAATGAACAATCGATCCAAGTGAATTCAGGTTGCACAAGCAAAAGGAGAAGTGTTTAAGTTGGAATATGGATGAGGTGATCCCATTGCAGGTCCAAGAAACAATAAGAGAGATGGAGTAGAATTATGAAAGTATAGAGAGATCAGACACATGATGAAGTCCTAAGAAAGCAAGAGATAGTAGGTAAAAACCCCATATTGACATATCCCACATTCATGAAAAAAATTTTACAAAGTGTTGATTTTTGTAGCTTCAGGAGGTATTCCCACTAGAGGCCAAGGTGCCAAGCATGTGAGAATTTATGTTGGCACTATATTAGCCTTTCATTTCAGTGAAATTATCCCTAGGATGAGGCTAGGGCTGCATGGGAAAGGTGATGGGATTTGTGGGCTTGTTTGGGGGTGCCACACCCACAAAGATGATTAAAATATTATAATTAATTGTTGAGTTCATAAAGGGTGCCTAAACTCACTCATAAGACTTGTATATAAAGGGGATATGTCATTGTGACATTTGATCATTATGAATGGAATTAACATAAGTGAGAGTGCACTTGTTCTAGTTGATTGGAAATTTCAGCCAGGGAAATTCTACAATAGTGGAAAATATGGCCTAGGGTTTGAAGGCAAATTTATGTTTTTGTCTCAAGATAAGGAAGACATATTTCCTAGCCAAGAGAGACACATGTGTGAGGTCACACATGAGAAGGAGGAGAGGAGAAGAAACACACGTGTGAGGAAGAAGGTACATGATGCACGTGTGGAGAATTCCACATGTGTGAGTCATCCATACAACCGCATGTGTGAGGAAAAACAACCGTACAACAATTGCACGTGTAAGGAATATTTAGCTACACATGTGAGGATTGCATGCCACATGTGTGAGGTACTTCAGGCCGCATGTGCAAGTGTCTTGGGCAGGTGATATAGTCCTTACTACTAACTTCATCATCCATATGACTGATGTCAACAAGGGTACAAGTGGAAACAACAAATTTGTTAGGAAGAGGTGATTTTCAGGTATTTTGTTGAGGTTACATTTTGTTGATTTTTCTATTTTGAGGTGGACAAGTTTATCCCCAGATTTGGTCAAAGTGTGTTGACCAGGAGGGATGGTTTTACCCTTAGATTTTATGAATTTTATAAAGTTTATAGAACAAAAAATTGTGTCTCAATTGTGTTGATAACTCATATCTGATCTTTTGTGTTTCCACTACATATAAGTTCAATCATAATTTTCAGTGTAAAATTGTTTAGTGATAACAACTAGGGTGTTATTGTTTGCTCAGTAGGAAGAATTTTTCAGATCTGAAAATTAGTCACATAGAGTGCATGTGAAAATTGACATGGTATTAGAGTGTGGGATCTGAAGAGAAGGGGATCATATTGAGACACATTATTGGCTACAAAACTGGAAGAGTGTTGTACTTAATCTTGCTCTTGTTCTGGGCATGTCACCATGGTGAACACATTGAAGCTTGAGGACAGGTTGGAAGGGGAAACCAAATTCGAGGATTGGAAGGCAAGGGTTCTCCTTCTTTTGGAAGAAAATGACCTCAAGGAGTATGTTGAGAGTGTGGTTGCAACCCCTACCGATCCATAGGAGTTGATAGATCACAAGAAGAAAGGAGTGAAGGCCAGGTGAGTGTTGCTTGAGTCTACGAAGGATCATTTGATTCATCACATTGTTGAGAAGACATATTCCAAGGACATGTATGATGCTCTGGTAAGTCTATACCATAATGGGAATACTAGAAGGAAGTTGCATTTGAAGCACCAACTTCAAGTTTTTAGAATGTCCAGTGAGCACACAGTTGTGAGCTACCTTATGAAGATTACTCAAATCCATGATCAACTTGTGGCCATTGATGATAGGTGGAGGATGTTGAGTTGATGAATGTAGCATTGAGAGGTCTTCCTAGGTCTTTGGAACCATTTCTGCAGGGGATCTATGCATGAGACAAGTTTCCATACTTTGACCGAATATGGATAGATTGCATCTAGGAGAAGACCTGGTTAGTGCCCAAGAATGATATGGATGGTGTGGTAAATATTAGTAGTGATGATAACTAGGCACTTGTAGCCCGCATGAGGAGGGGCATAAGAGGTTATCCAAGAAGAAGAGCTTCTCTAGGGAGAATGACTTCTCCTGAAAGAGAAGCATCTTTAGAGCCGAGATAGAAGAAGGATCTTAGTAAGATAAGATGTTTTGAGTGCCATGACTATGGTCACTATGATTCACAATGTCCACATAGGAGGGGAAGAGGAAGAAGGAGGCAAGCATCAGTAGTAGAGGTTGATGATATTGTAGATAATTTCTAGAGGGAGATCTTGTTGGTCTCTCCCTTTCAGGTACAATCTCTAGTAGGGGGACTTGGCTGGTGGATAACAAAGAATATTTCCATATGACAGGTGCAAGAGAGTTATTTAACACTTTCATAGAGATTGTCTTAGACTTGTGTGTGGAGCTTGGTATGGGGACCAAGCATGCAGTACAAGGATCTAATACCATATAATTCAGATTGGAGTCAGGAGAATTGTTGAGGTTGTCACATGAAGTGTTGAGGTTGTCATGTGTGTTATGGGTACCATAACTCAAGAGGAATGTCCTCTCAGTCTCAAATATTGAGAAGAAGGGGTACCACATATTTGTTTGAGATGGACATGTGTCGTTTTTGCCCAGATTATCTATCTTCAGATCATCAATGGTTCTTGGAGTTAGGGAGATAAACCTTTATAGGTTGAGGGGCCATTCTATGCATGTTGTGGCCAATATGAGCAGAGAGACAGATCAAGAAGAGAAGGTATCTCCATTAGTTGTGAGGAAGGTGACCTCACTAGTAGCATAGGTATAGAGGGAGAAGGTAGATTCACCAGTGGTGAGGTAATTGGCCCCACCAATAGTGTTGGCTCAGAGGAATATAGAGTTTAGAGGGATTCAAACCTTAGGATCCAGTAGGGAGGAGAAACCTCCTAGGATTTTTCAGAGGAGATTAGACTTCATAGGAGGTCAGTAGGTTTAGAGGGAGTAGATGGCTCCAAATATTGTACAGACTTAGAGGGAGTCAGGTTTTAGAGATATAATGCGAACTAAGAGTGAGCTCGATACTGGATACAATCAATTGGCTCAGAGGGAGAGTTGGTCATTCAAAGGGAGTTCCCCCTCAGGTTCATGTGGGAGAGAGAGATATTGTAGGATTGACAGATAGGTGTCATGGGTTGAAGAGGCTAGATGAGAGATTTATAGGAAGGAGGATTCTAGGGCATGCGAGACCTCCATGGAGGATCCATTTATTTCAACAGGTTTTTCTATAGTGACATAGGAGGCAGCCAATCAGGAGGACTGGAGAGTGGTATTTTCCTCACTCACAGAGGCAGAAGTCAGTGAGACAAATTGGATAGCAGGACTTGCTTCAGTGATAGAGGGAGCATCTAGTCATGAGGATTGGAGTGTAGTTGTGTTAGTATCCGGTCAAGAGGATTGGAGTGCATCTAGTCAGGAGGATTGGAATGTAGCTGTGTCAGATGTGTCAGATCCAATACAAGAGACAAATTTACTTCTAGTATGGGAGACAAAGGTGAATCCAAATGATGGTGGATGGGACACCTCCCTTACTAAGAGGGAGTGTTGATTTTTGTAGCTTCATGAGGTATTCCCACTAGAGGCCAAGGTTCCAGACATGTGGGAATTTCTTTTGGAACTAGATCAAACATAGTTACCAACTTAACGGGAACTCTACAAAGTTCTCGTTTTGGGGGGGGGTCACATTTTTTACCCCATTTTTAAAAATGTTGCCACCGGTAGCACCCCCCCTCCCTTTTTAGGTGTTTTTTTGATATTTTAAATTTTCTAATCCATAATGTTTCCACATTATATTTTAAATGCTTATTTTTCATCTATTTTCAAATTTTTCTATTTTTTTCAGCGATGTTTTTTAGTCATTTTTCCATGCTTCTTTCAATCTTAAAAATATTTTTTACCATTTACTTTTTTAAAACTAAGATTTTTCATATAATTGTGTCTCAATAAATTTATGGTTCCATACTATTAAAATATAGTGGAAAACATCATTTTTAGCACATTGTTTAACATTACTTCAATACATAGAAAATAATTGTATTTAAATAACACTATTTTTGAATATTTAGCAAAAACATATACTTTCATTTTTTTTTTGATAAATTAAAAGCTAAGAAAAACTAAGAAAAATTAAATAATTGAAATAAAAATTAAATTAAAAAGAAAATTTGTATTAAAAAAAGATAAAAGAAAACTTAATAAAGAAGCATATATATATATATATATATATATATATGAAAACTAAGGAGAATGAGAAAAAAAGTAAAAAAAGATTAAAAGAAAAATAAATTATGTCCCAAAAGGCTTTGAAAGGTTAAAAACACACACACAAAATATATGAATTGCATATAAAACCAACTTAATAAACCTAAAATATAAAATTTAATGCAAAATAAAACAAAAATGTAAAAATTAAAATAATTTCAAATATAAATTTAAGAAAATTAAAACTATGTTGATGAGGTGATGATGATATTAGCGTCCACTAAGACCAAATTGGTCTATCATAACTTAAGAAGGTAAGTGATTACTTTCATTTCTTTAGAATTTTGTTTAATGTGCTCAAAGAAGCATTAAGAGGCTTTGAAGATCATCATATTTTTTGTTGAGTTAAGAAGTTAGGATGGTTGGTAGTGTGATCGATATTTTGAAATGAGATCTAATATAGGTATGGGCTGGACAATCTAAGTCTTTTCATATTCAACCTTCTTTTATTGTCACAAGGTGACACTCTTTCATCCATGGCGTTTTAGGAATTATTAGCACCCAATTTCATTTATGGGCTTGTGAGAGTTTGATTTCTTATCTTAGCGATGTTGTTTTTTCAACTTTGAAAAGGTTAAAAAACACACACACAAAAAATATATAGATAGATATAAAACCAACTTAATAAACCTAAAATATAAAATTTAATGCAAAATAAAAAACAAAAAAATACTTAAAAAATTAAAAAAATAACATTCAAATATAAAATTTAAAGAAAATTAAAAACTATATTGATGAGGATGATGATATTAACGTCCACTAAGACCAAATTGGTCTATCATAACTTAAGAGAGTAAGTGATTACTTTCATTTCTTTAGAATTTTGTTTATGTGCTCAAAAAACATTAAGAGAAGCTTTCGAAGATCACCATAGTTTTGTTGAGTGGAGAAGTTAGGAAGGTTGGTAGTTTGACAAATATTTTGAAAATGAGATCTAATATAGGTATAGGTTGGACAATCTAAGAGAAAGTGTTTTTCATATTCAACCTTCTTTGTGTCACAAAGGTGACACACTCTTTCATCCCATGGCGTTTTAGGAATTGACCAACACCCAATTTCATTATGGAGCTTGTGAGAGTTTGTTCTTATCTTAGCAATGTTTGTTTTTTTCTTTACACTCGTCCAAATAGATAGATAATATTGATCTTCTAGATTAGGGTTGATTACATCCGTATAATACCTTAACTTTGTTTTTTCTTCTAATTCTTTATCACACCACATTTTTTCCTTAAATTTTGATTTGATGATATCTTTAATAGTATCTTTATTCTTCAAAATGGTGTCTTCCATGATTCCCCAATAGTTTATCCAAGACTGGGCATCTTTATTCCATCCTCGCTTGAGTCGATGGTGGTTACAACTCGATTTTGAAGCAATTTTAGGAAGCCTATTGTCTTTAATGTTGTTTACCTTGTTCTTATACATTAGGTATCTAGTCATAGTCATGCTCTCAATGGGCGAGGGGCTTGTTTCTAAGAGGAGGATGAGATAGGGTGTATTTCCTTTAATTTTGAGATTATAGGTTAGAAAATTCTTTTGTATTTTCTCTATCTTTATCCATGATTCACAAGAGATACTACAGCCCCATAATTCACATCCATAAAGTATAATAGGTGTAATGAGAATCTCAAAGAGGAGTTTATTCTTATCCCAAATCCAAAGATCGAATGAATTACAATTGTTTTCAAGCCCATAATAAGCTTTCCATCCCCCAATAATCCTTTTCTCAATGCTATAATTCTAGTTGAGCTTGTGGTGAATATCAATTCTAGGATATTTGTATGAAGTCAAGTCCTCCAAGTTCGTGTTTTCATATACACAGGTATCATAAGTGATTTTATTGGATTTAATATTCAAGACCTTAGTCTTAATATTCATGACCTTAGTCATACCCATATTGGAGATTTTTTTTTTGAGGATTCTTAGTTGGTTTTCAAGATCATGGGGACTCCTTTCCATAAGAACGATATCATCAGCATAAAGAAGAAGAGTGATGACTATACCAGTGGGAGTAGGGCCGACACAACATGCTTTATCCAAACAATCCTCTAACTTGTCAATGTATATGCAAAAAAGGGTAGGAGACAAGGGACAACCTTGTTTGACTCCAATATTGTAGTTAATCTCTTTCGACCAACGCTCAATGTTTTTAAACTTATAATTAATTCTCTCATACATCCTTATTACTCCAGCCCTCAACTCGAGAGGCACTTTTATCTCTTCAAACATATTCCAAATGTGTTTCCTAGTAACCATGTCAAAATCTTTTCTAAAGTCAACAAAACAACAAAAAATATTAGTTTTAGTATTGTGGAACTCCTATGCAGTGATCCTAAAGGTAACAAGATGGTCCACAGTTAAATGATATCTCCTAAATATTGCTTGGCCTTTATCTCTTTTACCATGACTTTCTAGCCAAAGGCTAATCTTCTTTTCCAAAGTAATTCTATAAAGCTTGGATAAAATCGGGCTAATCATAATGGTCCTATAATTAGAGGGAATGTTTATATGCCCATTTTTAAAAACAAGAACAATGAGGATTTGCATCCAGAGTATAGGGAATCCCTGCTTGACTGCTAAATTGAATAGCTTGTGTATATGAGGGATAAGGATAAGCCCTCTGATTTTAAAAATTTCAGCTTGGTAGCCTTCAATGTCCTTAGATTTCCCATTTGCAAGCTGCTTAACCTCAAACTCTGTGTCATCTAAAGAAAAAACTGCATCCTTTGTAGGGACAATAGGAATGGTGTCCATGGCATTAGGAAACTTGTAAATAATTTTAAATTAGGAATTACAGTCCCTCAAGGGAATCATATTATTTTCTTTAGTATTGCGGTTTAGAATTTGACTCTAGAACTTCTTAGGATCTAGCTTAGATAGTTGTGAAAGTTTCTCTTGCCTTTTATTGATATAGTACCTTTTTTTCCTTTTAATTAGAGATTTGTACGTATTGATCTTATTGGGTTTTAAGGACTTATTAGAATCATCCCCAATGGACTTCCTAGCAATTTTAAATTCTTTAGCATACCAAGGGTTGGTCATTCTATTATTCTTTTTACAGGACACCTCGAAAGAGAACTTGTTAATAGAAGTGGAAAGGGTAGTTGTAAAATTATGATAGAGTTATTCAATGTTATCCTTATAATTTAGGAAATGTAATTTACTTTAAACCCTTTAAGAAAAGGTCAACTTTACTTTTTTCAAAGCGCAATTGTCTTTGATTATCAAAATTCTCTTCAATGGTGCTCTTGTTCATGGAAAATTTTAGAGTTAGGGTTAAAGGTTTATGATCAAAGTTGGGTTCATAGTCATTTAAGAGGTTAAGAGCTACTATTTGGTTGGAAATTGGGATATCATATATCACATAATCTACAAAACTACTACCTAGCCCATGAATAGAAGTCATCTAGTTGGACTTTGGCCACTTCATTACTCCATTGCAAATTATTAGGTCTTGAGAGTTGAAGAGATTGACCAACTTAGTAGTAAACAAATTCTCAATTAGGTCTTCAGAGCTTCTTTTGTAGATATTAGATAAAACAAGGTCCTCATCTAGCCATAAAGGATTATGATTGGAATCAGTGATTAAAATTGTAGCTTGTTTAGTTGCAGTCCTATCATTAAAGTCTCCTAGTAGGAGGATATTACCTTCATTTTTCAAATTATAAATATCTTGTTCTAAATTATTATAGGGACAATTGCTATCTAGATATTTTTTCTTATAAAAAGTAGAATTAATAGGTGCAAAATGACACATTTCTATATATATCTTCTTAGAAATTGTGTCTAAGATTTCTATCCAAATGTACTGATTTAGAGGGCCGATATTATGAAGCTAAATGTGAGGATAAAGTATATTTCTAATATAGAAAGTTATGCCTCCTATCCCTCTAAGGTGGGACTTTTTGTTCCATGTTGACCACAAGAAAAATCCTTCTATGTTAGGGACCTTAGACTCTTCATGCTCCCAAGTTTCAACTAGACAAATAATATCAATATCACTCTGGATCCAACTTCTCATAGGACCTTTGTGCCATGGAAATCCATGATAGCTCCAAAAAAGGATCTCGAGTGTCCCAAATTCCTATTTATTATTATCCTCCTAGTCTCTATCCCTAACAATAGCTTTTCAATTTCTAATTATTGCCCATTTTCCTTCTTTCCTGGCTTCTTTTACCTTTTGAACTTCCTTCCTTANTCATTACAACTTACTTTGACACGAATCAACCTATCTTTGTGATCAATTATTTTTCCTAGCCTCTTTTCTTCTATGAGATAAGTTATATCAACTTGTGATTTATTATTTAATTCTTCTTTTACTATTGCTAGTGTATCCTCCTCTTGTTGTTCTTTTATACCAAAAATTAAGAGGTTCAAGGATCTTTTATTACGCTCATGTTCCAATTCAATTATCTTATTCATTTCCTATTTGATGAGTTTGATATCCAATTTGTTTTCCAGATTACTCAGGGTCAAATTGTTGGTTAGTTTTTCTTCTATTTCTTTAATCATATCTCTCAAGTTGCGATTTTCTTCATCCTCTCCTTCTTGGGCTGATTGTTTATGTTTTTCCATTTCTTGAATTCTATCCTCGATTGTCTGTAATTCACTCTTGACCCCTAAGAATCTATCCTCTATTTGAGTTTGAATGGTATCTTTGAAGAGTCTATCTTTTTTATCAAGCATTGCCTCTAGCTCTATTTGGAGTATTACGTCTCTTTCTTCACTCCTTTTTTCTAATGATTCTAACTCTATTTGGCTTTTGGCATATCTCTCTTCTCTCCTTTTTTCTAATGATTCCATATAATTGTAAAGGATCTCTAGGGTGATTTTTGGGGGCCTCCCCCTGTTAGGCTGAGTTTTTGGAATAGATGGTGGAGTGATTATATTGAAAAGAAGAGAAAAAGGTAACAATTATTATCTCTCAAATCAACTTTTACTTATTAAACTTAAAAAAATAGATAAAAAAAATATATTTAAATCTCTTTAATTTTTACACGTTAATATATTTTAAATTAAAATTAAGTCAAAGTAAAAAGTGACTCACCTGATTTCACATGTCTAGGTTCTCATCCGGTTGAAGAAGCCAAAACTAATTTATGAACACATGCCCAAGTGATCAACGAGAAGAGGAAGCAAGAACTAAAAATTATTCAAAATTACAGAGAGCATTTTGAACCACGCAGAGAAGCTCCCCCCACCAAGAGATTGAGAGCTCAAAACCATAGAGAAGTATTATGGTTCACATCACAGAGAGTAACTGCAGAGATTATTCTCCTAAAAAAATATAAAAAAATGAAGAGAAGTATTATTCTCGTTCAAAACCACAGAGATATAATGTTAGAAAAAATATCTCCTTCAAAACTGCAGAGAAGCATTATTCTCGTTCAATATATATATATATATATATATATATATATAAATTTTTTTAATTTTCCTTTAAATTTTTATGAATTTTTGTGTTTGAATTTTTTTTTAAATCTTTTTTAAAATAAAGTTTTAGTTTAGGGATTTTTAGTATTTTTTGAATTTTTTTTTAAATTTGCTTATTTTTTAGCTTTTTTTTAATGTTTTTTTCTTTTTTTTTTTAATTTGGCTTTTGAATATTTTTTTTAAACGTACTTTTTTCTTCATTTAAAAAAATTTGTGAAGATTTTTCCTTTCTCTTTATTTATTTTTTAATGTAAATTAAAAAAAAATGCAAAATAAATTTTCAAGTGACCATTTCATATCCAATTTTGCGTTTTTTATTTGCATATGATCTATTGTTAAGGCCACAATTTCAATTAGGTCATAATTAGCTATATTTTTAATGTTTATAAAAAAACATTTTACTTGAGGTAGCATCACTTTTTTTATTTAGGTGTTCATTTTAAGGTTTTTCTAAGCTACTGTATGAGTTTTGAAGGCCATGCTTGAAAATGTTGTAATTTTGACCCTGTTAGAAAAAATGGTGCTACTGGTAGCACCACTTTTTGATTTGGGGGTTGATTTTCATTTTTTTCCTGCAAAAATATGAGTTTTAAGGGTTAGAGTTCTCATTTTGAGGTCACAGTTCTCATTAAGTTGGTAACTTTGTTATTATCCTTTCATTTTAGTGAAATTAGACTCAGGATGAGTGTAGGGCCTCATGAGAAAGGTGATGGGATTTGTGGGCTTGTGTGGGGGTGCCACACCCACAAAGAGGATTAAAATATTCTAATTAATTGTTGAGTTTAGAAGGGGTTCCTAAACTCACTCATAAGACTTGTATATAAAGGAGAGATGTCATTGTGACATTTGATCATTGTGCATAATGGAATTAACATAAGTGAGAGTGCCCTTGTGCTAAGAGCTTGGAAATTTCAACAAGGAAAATTCTGCAATTGTGGAAAATATGGCCAAGGGTTTGGAGTTAATTTTTTGTTTTTGTCTCAATCCAAGGAAGGCATCTTTCCGATCCAAGAGAGGCACACGTTTGAGGTCACATGTGTGAAGGCAGAGAGGAGAAGAAGCACATGTGTAAGGAATAAGGTACAAGCTGCACATGTGAGGCAACTGTACATCTGCACGTGTGGGAATATTCAACCACACATGTGAGGTTTACATGTCGCATAGGTGAGGTACTTTAGGTCACACATGCGAGTGTCTTGGGAAGGTACAACAATATGTACTGCTGACATTAGTAGTCGTACGACTGATGTCAACAAGGGTACATGTGGTAACAATAGATTTTTCAAGCAAAGGTGATTTCCGGGTATTTTTCTGATTTTTCTGTCTTGAGATGGACAAGGTTGTCCCTGAATTTGGTCAAAGTGTGTTGACCAGGAGGGATGGTTTTTCCCTTAGATTTTATGAATTTGATAAAGTTTACAGAACAAAAATATGTGTCTCAATTGTGTTGATAATTCATCTCTAATATTTTATGTTACCGCTACATATAATTTTAGTCATAATTTTCAGTGTAAAATTGTTCAGTGATAACAAAT
Organism: Picea sitchensis; assembly: GCA_010110895.2. Taxonomy (NCBI): domain Eukaryota; kingdom Viridiplantae; phylum Streptophyta; class Pinopsida; order Pinales; family Pinaceae; genus Picea; species Picea sitchensis. The sequence goes on from SNQJ01S0018922.1 coordinate 75,518, forward strand.
AGGGTGTTATTGTTTTCTCACTAGGAAGCAATTTTCAGATATGAAAAGTAGTCACATAGAGAACATGTGAAAATTGACATAAAGGGTTTATAATGAAAACATGAAATAATATAGTTTGAATGTGAACAAAGAGTCATGGAACCGTGTGAAATGTGTTAACTTTTAGTGTAAAGAACTATGGACCTAGAATAGGATAGATCCTGACCATTCATCTCCGTAGATCAATGATTAATATCAAATTTTAGGGTTCGATACTTGGTGGGATAGGTTAGTCATGTCATTTCCATCATAACAACCTCATCAGTGCCACGTGTCTAGTCATATGAATTCCAGATCAGAGGAAGTCCACGCTAGTGATTCGGCATGCAGTGCCACATGTTAGGACACATACCTATGCCACATCATCCAGTGTGCATGAAGAAGACATCCACATAGAAGCCACCTCATCTACAATGTCAACATGAGAGATATAAAAAAAAGACTAAGTACCAATACATCACAGAGATAGTGAGCATGACGAAAAATCATACTCGCGAGCCCATGGACCTGCGATGAGAGTTAGAAAATCAACTAGGTGTAAGAAACCCTCGGTGGGACTTCGAAAAATTGTCTAAGTGTCAATAATTGGTTAGACAAATGAGGTCACAGATATAGAGTCAAGAAAATTTCGTAGACCCTCATACTTCCGTTAATATTTCAAAGAATTGGCTAAGTATCAAGAATGACTAAGTACCAAGAGAGTTCTAAGAAATGACTAAGTACCAAGAACAATTGATTATACGAACGAGGTCACAAAGATAGATAAGTGAATTGGGAAAAGGCTTAGACGTGCAATGAGATGTCAAAAATGGTCTAAGTACTAGGAATTGATTGGATGGTCGAGAAGGTTGCCACTTTCACAAATCAGATGACCCATAGGGTGAGAGATACGACAACTCGTAATGTATCATATACTCACAAAGAAATACTTAAGAAACATTTCTAAGTATGCGTGCAAAGTGAGTTCGGTGGAACACGAAGGTGCATTCTGGAGGTCATGGAAGTATGAAAAGATATGACTTAGACCCACGGAAAAATGATTGGAAATGCATATAAGTATAGGTACAAAATGAGTGCAGCAAAATGCGAAGGTGCATTCTATAGGTTGAAGAGGTATGAAAAGATATGACTTAGACCCGCATATAAATTCTTCGAAATGCATCTAAGTATAAGAGAAAAATGAGTACGATGGAACTTGAGGATGTAATTTTGGGGTCAAGGAAGTTTGAAATGAAGAATAAATATGCCTTAGACCCATGGTGAATACATTAAGATAGATCAATGGTCAAGATCAACCTAAGATCTGATCATATGATGGTTGTATTCTAAATATCAAATGGTCCCTATATTCTAAAGAAGAATATATTGATGGCTAATATATAATCAAGGGAAGATCGAACGGTTGTTATGAATTGTGGTTACAAGGAGTGTTTGGGTGATGAGAAAATAAATGGTTGAGATCTGATTAAGGAAATCATCGACAACTATTGTGCGTCAAGATTTTTTTTCATATGTTAATGACTAGTGAATGAGATCAATGGTTACAATTCGATTCAAGGGATGATCTGATAGATGTTGTGCATTATGGTTGGATGGTATGTTTTTATGAGTAGAGGATGGATCAACAACCACAATTGATTTGAGGGACCGCATCCGATGATTGTTGAGCATTAAGGGTGTATTGTGTGTTTTGATGAATAATGAAATAGATAAATGGTTGATATTGAATCTTAATACGATCCAATGATTGTTGAGTGTCATGGTTCATGCTCTATCCAAAGAGAGGATGGTGTGAAATGGAAGGAAATTGAAGACCGGGTTAGAAGTATATTTCTATAGAACAATTCAAGGAGATTCAAAGGGATCAAGAGCTGACCCCATGGAAATATTATTTGGATAGGTGGATAAATATTTGGATGTATGTTTTGTATAATTAACAATGCTTGAATCCAGTTCAAAAATATATGTGAAAAAAAAGGATGGAAGAGTGAGAAGTGTGAGTAACCGTAGATCATGTGAAGAGAAGCTCTAAGGCTCTGAGGTTCAAGGATGCTAGAGAATGAAAGGAAAAGAATGTAAGGGTGTCTGGGAGGTGCAAGGAAAAAATAACTTTTGGAACTATGGATATTGAGAACTTCGACAATAGAGACTAAGTAGTAGAGTTGTGTAAGTGAAGGCTTGAAGGAAAGAGATAATCTAGTATTGTTAACAACTTGAGCAGTTTTATGTTTCCAGTAAAATTGGTATCTACAGGATCTATTGAGTTTGTGCTCAGCTAAAGGGATTGGTGTCCCCTGTAGATAGGTACCTACAAATATAACAATTGTAGGTTGATGCCTACAGGAAGAAATAAGTTGGTGCTCATCTAAGGGGATTGGTGTCACTTGTAGGTTGGTTCCTACAAACATTATTGTTGAGTTGATACTCAGTCATAGAGATTGGTGCCTACTGCAGGTTGGTGCCTGTAAGCATTGTAATAGAAGGTTGGTTCCTGCAAGATTTTATAAATAATTTTTTTTTGGTTTTCTTCTATTTGGGATTCCACTTTAAATATTTGTCTACTATGGATTATCTGTTTGTATCTGCATTTATCACTAACTTCTTATGACTGATGAAGCAATAAATTGATAAAGATTGTAAGAAAAATAAAAATAGTCTTATATTGATTCACGCCCCTCTCAATATAAGTAATTGTGCCAACAATTGGTATCAGATCAATTTCCTTTTGAATCAGTTTAACAACTGGAAGGTGAATCCCTGCAGCACACATGGATAAGGAAGTTTTTTCTACAAAGAGAGCTCCATTTTTCAATGGATAAAATTATGCATTCTGGAGAAAAAGAATGAAAACCTATCTGATGTCTCTTGGATTTTAAGTTTGAAATGCAGTTGAGAATGGTTACATGGCTCCAAAAACCCCACCTATACTTACAACTGCTATAAAACTCAGTGACAATAAATCTAAGGCCAAGAATAAAATTTCGTGTGGTCTGGCAGAATCAATGTTTGTCAAATTCATGCATTATGCCTCAACAAAAGAGATATGGGACAAATTATAGAAAATTTATGAAGGTGATGACAAAGTCAATAAAAAAAAATACAAACCTATAGAGGACAATATGACACCCTTCAGATGAAATAAGAAGAGAGTCTTGCATAACAATTTCTTCGAATAGATAAGATTGTCAACACCATCATAGTATTTGGTGAGGAGGTTAAAGAAACCATTGTTGTGCAAAAAACACTTATATCACTTCCGTCAAGATTCAATCCCAAGATATCTACCATTGAGGAAATGAAGGACCTAGACAATTTAACAATGAATGAATTGCATTAATTTTTCACTGCATATGAAATGAGAATATAAAATGATAAGCAAGAAAAACCAGCAAGGAAGGAAGAAACTTTCAAAGCATCAAAGAAGATAAAGAAAAAAGAATACAAAAATTATGACAACTCAGACAACGAATTGGATAAGGAAGAAGCTAACTTGTCAGAAATCTCAAGAGGGGGACATGAAATCTCAAGAGGGGGGCATGAAAATACAAAGGTGAGATTCCCTTCAAATTCTTTAACCATGATTAAGTAGGACACTTTGCTTAAATTTCCTTATGTAAAGAAGGAATATAGCAATGTGAAAGAAGATTATAGTTTCAAAAGGTACAAGAAGGGTGAGATTGAAAAGAAGAAAAAGTAATGTAGACAAAAGAAAATTTTCTATAGACAAAAGAAGCATTTGTATACCAATGAAGAAAGTAGCTTGTCTGATGATAGTGATAGTGAAAAAGAATAAATTCCCTTTATTGGTGTACAAACATCGACTGATTTCTTAGAAAATGGAAATTTAGACCTAACGAAAGAAGAAGACTTTAATATTTATGCAGAAGTAGATCTTGAAGGAGAGCTCATATCTTCTCTAAATGAAATAGAAAAACTAAGGAACAAAAAAGGGATACCAAAGAAGAAAATGAAGAAATATATAAAATAAATGCTTATTTTAAAAGAAATCCTTGATAAAACTAAAAAGATCATCATCAATTTAAAAAACAAGTAGAAGAGGAAAAGAGAATTGAAGAAGTCTTAAGATCCCAACTAAAAGAAAAAGAAGACAATGGCAACAATCTAGAATCTAAAATAGTCTATCTAAGAAAGGAGTTGTAAAAATCACATACCAACACCAAATTCGAAAAGAGCTCTACAACCTTGAATAAAATCCTAAATCATCAAATATCACCATTTGACAAGACTAGTCTTGGGTACAGTGAAAAGAAGGAGGTTGCTAATGAAGAAGCCTCAACCTCTTCAAAACATTCAAGTGAATAAAGGACCAAGAGTTATGCTGATATAATCAATAATTCTATCAAGGTTGAAGACAATAGGAAGGATGATCAGTATGTTCCACAGAAGACAAATCCTCCTCACTAGGAAAGAATCGGGAAGACTCTCCCATCAACATAGAATCACACAATCAAGTACCAAAGTTCCTTCTTTGGCTATTGTTACTCTTGCAATGGTTTGGTCATAAGGCAATAGATTGTAGAAAAAATGTAAGAAACATTTATATGAGGAACACCAACAGAGATACCCATGGATTCTCAAGGATATATTAAACTCATTTTCCCCTTTGTTGAACTATAACATCATATGTTACAACTGCAATATTTTGGGAACATAGAAAAGTTTTGCAGAAGTGATTTTAGAAAAGACCAGAAAGAGGAAGTCTCGATAATCATGGAAATAAATTAGGAATAAAGGGAAAAAAAGAAAAAAAAAGTCCATGTTCGTTCAAGATGCACTTCCTGCACAAAATAATAAGGATAAGTGGGTCATTGACAATGGGTGCTCTAGTCACATGACAAGAGACAGAAAATTTGTTATTACCCTGAAGAAGAATGAAGGTAGTGTTACCTTTGGAGACAATGGTAGGTCAAATATAGTTGGAAAAGTCACTCTCAGTCTTGACAATGGAAGAGCTAAAGTTGAAAAGGTTTTGTGTGTTTAAAAATTGAAACACAATCTTCTTAGTGTAATCCAAATGTGTGACCAAGCACACACTCTTACTTTTTACTCCTGAGAGTGTGATCAGAAAAGAAAATTCTGGCAAGCTAGTTGCAAAAGAAATCAGGACCCCAAACAACGTATACATTCTTGATGAAATTAATAGATACAATGATTCATGGGGAATATAGATGAAAGTTGGTTGTGTCATAAAAGAATGGGTCATATGAACTTTTTCAACTTGGTAAAAATTAGTACCAAACAAGTTGTAAGAGGTATGCCAAAGATCATAAAACCTTCAAGCATTGTTTGTAAGTAGTTTCAGCATGGAAAACAATCGAGGGTGAGCTTCAAGACAAATGAATATGCAACATCAAATCCATTGGAAATTGTGCATACATATCTTTGTGGACCAACAAGAACACAAATCCTGCAAGGAGAAAGCCATTTTATGTTTCTCATTGATGATTATACAAGAATGACTTGGATTGCCTTTCTCAAAAATAAATCTGAGGAATTTGAAAAGTTCAAAGCATTCAAATATTTAGTTGAGAATGATACTGATATGAAAATCAAATGCTTAAGGTCATATAATGGAGGTGACTTCACATCCAATGAATTTGAAGAATTATGTGAAACCCA
>SNQJ01S0018922.1:81206-93329 GCA_010110895.2 Picea sitchensis
TTTTTTTTTTTTACGGAGTTATACTCCGATTTGAAGAATATTGTAGAGAGGTAATGCCCAAATGCTTAACCTGAAAGAAATGTGTATTTACTTGGCAACCCGAACACAGTTGCACGGTAATAGATCTTGTCTGTTTTAATTTGTTTATGTTTCTGTCCCCAAGGGTTAGGTATTCAAGAGTTCTACACACAAGGGTTTGCCCTGTGGTATAGCTCTCTGATATACGTGTGGGGTCCAATAGTAGTACTCAGACCAATATCTTAGGGCACTAACTAAGGAGGATAGACCATACCCTTAGCCATACTACCTGAATACCTAGGTACTAGAGAGTATCTTCTCGAGTGCTCTTCTCGGTGACACTATAGCAGTCAGGCGATCGATCAGTTTATCTAAAGAGGGATTCAGGTAATCTAGGCCAATCCGTACACAGGTGTTATTTGATGCGCTACCACTCGAAGGGTACCAATAGGGGTTACAAGGGTGTCCAATATATCTACGCTTAAGTACCACTTGTATTTCTTCCGTGTATGAATCCATCAACCGTGGGTTATGCGCGTAACGAAAGATCTCTGTGGCTTAAAGACGCTGGAATAAATCTCTACCCTGAAAAAAAAAATTAACCCACACTTTCTACCGAGGAAAGTGATATGATACCACTTGTAATATACCAGATATAAAATGTATGCAGAACAAAAATAAAATGCTAGTAATCGCAGAATAACAACAATATAACCAGAGTATTCACCACAATAACACTGAAATGATATAATAATAACAATAGAAATAGAACTTTGAATCTGAAAGTAATTTTCATGGGCCTCTTCGAGGGGGCAACCTCCACTTGAGTAGAGCTCTATTACAATAATATCCAAGCTAGTGTTCTCATACCCTCGACTCCTATTTATACTAAAAAGAAGCATCTAGAGGAAGATCCTTCTAGAAGAAGAAGCTTCTATTAGGTCTTCTTACATCTTCCATATTCTATTTTATTGGAAGGCCTTATTAATATTGACCTTTATTACATCCAAATATTTTGTTCTACCTATGTGTGGGTTAGGGCCCTAACATAATACTTATGTTTTTACTGTACAAAGTCTTAAGTTGTCTATGGAGAGGTAAGAATCTTCTTGCTGTAAACCTTTCCAAATAAAGGGTTTCATTGTACATATCCATGAGCTCCTTCATCGTTCTTCTCCCATTCAAGCTTTTTTCCTTCAAACATGCAACTTCCTTTCTAGCATCCCTAAATTGTCTAATCAATCTTTTGAAAGTGGGATTGTCAAGGGGAGTGCTGATGTTGATAACCTCAATAGGATTCTTAGTGGCTTTACCTTTACCTTTATATTTCTATTGAACATAGGCTTTGGCTATAACCTCAATAGGATCCTCAATGGATTCATCTCTACCTTTAACTTTCTTTGGGACTGAAACCTTGGGTATGGCTTCTGATTCAACAACTTCTTTGTGGGATGATGATCTAATAAAATGCCTCCTAACTCTGGTCTTCGCTGTTGGAGTAGGTGAAGGGAAATGCAATTGTATTCCTCTCTTGGCTGTGGTTTTGGCCGATGAAGGAACTTATTCCAATTCAGGTGCAGAAGTAGGTGAAAATTCTCTTTGTGGGGAGTGATGAACCTCCCTCTCTTCTTATTGAATTTCCTTAGGGGTTTCTTTGTCTTGGGTAGTAGGTTTTTTTTTTCTCTTCTTTCTTGTTCTTGTTGGGGAAAAGCTACTAGATGGAAAAGGGATCTGCATCCTGGATTGAGGGGTAGAGGCTATATCTAGCTACATATTGGCAAAGACAATGAACTATTCCCAAGAAATGTTCATTTTCTTCAACTCTTCCATAACCAACATCCTGATCAACCCAGAGTGGAAAACACTAGTGTCCACATCCTTGGACTTTGCTTGGACTCTATCACACATCTTTCCCATACTTCTCAATAGATAAAAAGGGATATTCATTGAATCCTTACTAGTGAAATGTAGCAAGAGTCTTATGTGATACTGATATATCATGTTAAATCTTCCCTCACATGTCAAATATCTTTGGGTAATCTTCAACATTTTATCAAATCCTTCAACTAGGTGGTTCCTAGGAACTCCCTTAGAAAAATTGTATTTATGATAGTCTGGTTTGAGGAAATACTTGGAAAAGTATGTATTGTGGATCATGGATTTGAACCACCTCTCACCAGTGTTTTGTATCTCATCGGTTGCTGCAATAGAGGCCTTAGATACCTCAAACTCAAGGTTTCCTACCTTGGTCGTAATGCCATCAAAGTGCAATGCAAACTACCTTTCTACTTCAGGGTGTCTCCTCTGCATGTTTTGACAAAAAGTGAGGCATTCAACCCTTTGGAAAACCCCCCTGACCATAGGCTCAACATCAAACAGGTGCATATTAGAAGGATCAGTCCTGAACACACTCCCTCCCTTTTGAGACTTCTTCCTTTGAGCTGTATCCATGGATAGAAACAGGGGATCAAATGTTGTAATGCTATGAGGGGTATAGAAACCAGACAAAGGAGAAGATCTATGAGGTTTGAAGGTGATCAATGGTTACTCTTTCAGGGATTTTCCTTCGACTCACTTTTGAATTAACAATAGAATGGTCTGATGATTTTTAAAAATGAGGGAAAGTAACTCTGAGAAAATGTATGCAAGGGTGCATTGTTTAGGTTTAGACTATCATTATGCCACCATACAAGGTCATCAAAGATTTAAAACGTAGGGGATTCTATCCTCCTCACTACCAGCGGAATTTGAGATAAAAACATAGGATGAAATAGTGAATAAGGGAGGATAATGCATGGATATATGAACAGAGAATATGTCACTGATCTAACAAGGAAAATGCAGTGATGGGAGAGGGGATCCGTATCATAGTTTTGGCATTGATTTCTATAGCACAATGTGGACACATGAGCCAAGTGGATGAATGGGAATTCAAAGATCTTAAGTAAAATGGCTTGACCTTAGTATAGGAAAAATTCAGTTGGAAAATGGATATGGAGTCTATGGTAGAAGAGGTATAAAGGCTAGTAGGTGGGAGAATATGCAGCCTGCAGCGCCAGATGCTACCAAAAGATAAGGAAGGGGTATCTTAGCACTTTTCCATGCAGCTGAAAAGGCTCACGAAATACCCGGAGGCTATGGTTGATGAGTGGAAGATCTGCAATAAGCTATGGAATTGTTACATCCACCTCAGCCTCCAATTTAGCTCGAATAATCGATCCCGTAGTGAAATACGCAACTTTTTCTGAACTAGTGGTTTCAACAACGTCGAGCTTAGGAGGAAAATTTAAAATTGATAAACAGTTAGAAACCTTATAAATGACCAAATCTCAATATTCCTTTTGAATAAAAGGGTGTTGAAAACAATGAAAGACATGACATCAGCTGATGATGGAGAATGATGGTAAAGGAGCATAAGGATAGAGGTGCGCTATGTAAATGCCTAGTGAGTTAGCATCACCCTTTTTAAAGTTTGATTTGACTCCTTAACGGGCATAGGGACATCATGGAAAGGATAAATATCATGAGTGGATGTAGTGACTTGTCAGGTTATTAGGATCATGGGGTTGATAATGCTTGGTGTCAAGTCAAATGGTGAGTCAAAAGACATAAAATATAAAATGAACCTAGTCTATAACCATATGTGTGGGCCAAAAATATGAGATAAAACCCAAGTCTTTATTTGTTTAGACTAACCTAAGAAAATCAGAAAAATAAAAATAAATCAAACCTCAAGGCTAATGGATAAAAATTAAAACCTAAGGGACAAAATACCCATGACAAATTCATGTGATAACACATCCCACCATAGTGCTGCACATCCTTTTAATATGGTGACAACATGCTTCACTTTCTTCTCTTCGTCGATGTATTTATAGTCGAAGTACTTGTCCATTGACCTTATCCGATCTAGAAATTATTCAACATCTAAATTGCCTTCATACATCGGGATGTCTATATTTTCTCTAGCTCCCAATTTAACAACTGCTTTCAGCAAGCACTCTTCTGTAGCATCCTCTACTACAACTTCTTCAACTTCCACTTCTTCATTTTCTACATCATTGACATTTCCAACATCAGGTGCTCTCCTTTGTGTTGTCTCCATAGAATCAAATCTTGCACTAAGTTATCTCATCTCCCTTTCCACAACTCGATTTGCTACAGGTAGCTCTGCACGTCTTCTAGGTGGCATGGTGCTGAAATTTCTCCTTTACACAACTACCACTTGATGTATCTGATACCACTAGATGTTATCAGACTACTTCTTTTCACCTTTGCATGCTATCTGCAAGCAAATTTATGCTATGATACCAATTGATGATATCAGACTATCTCGTTTGTCTCTTGCCTACTACTTGAAATAAGAAACAAGCTCTGATACCACTGATACCACTTGATGCAACTCCCCTCCCCTCTTAGGGATTCTTCGACCTCCCGATCAAGGATATTCGAAACACTTAAGCCAAATTGTCTTTCCAGGCCTCTAACAGACCCTAGAACAACTTACACATACCTTTGATTGTTACCTTATAGGTTTGAATTACCCGCACAGTCATTTTATAGTGCCTCTAGTAACTTTAATTGGCGGGCGCTAACTCCACTTGCTAGGATCTTCTTTGTCTGTGACCGTGGGATATAAAATCGGGCCAACCCTCTTCTTGACTTCAAGCTTCGGAAATATTGCAACCTCCACCCTTGTTTTCTTCCAAAATGTGTTTCCATCGAAACGCACAGATCTCTGTCACGTGTCCTCTTGGATCCCATGGTCCAAATATGCTTTGGCCTTTGTGACTTCACGATGATTACACTTTCTCCATGCAATTTCTCCCGAACTCTCTAATCCACTTCCACATATCCTCCTCGCAGCCAATGGCTAGGATCACTCTACGACTATGGAAACCCCCACTCTCACAACACTTCCAAGCCTCCAAACCACGAAGTGTCGAAGACTCCACGGCAAACCTCCATGCAACTCTCCCAGATTTGAAAGTCTGGAACGATCCCGCTTCCTCCTAAACATATCTTGCTCGTTAAATTGGGGAACCTTCAAAAACTCCTCCTTATTGAAGGATTCTCGCTACTACCTCTTCTGAGCTTGTTCCTTCTTTAAACCTATAACTACTCATAGTGTTTCTTTGACACTTAGTTGAAACTTACCTTGTGAACGCCTTGCAACAAGTTTTCCTCCACACCTTAGATTCTTTGTGGATGACTGTGCACACCTTGTGACGATTCTTCAACACTCTTCTGTAAATTCTCTTAAGTTACCCCTCCTGGACTTGTGAGTCAAAATACTCTGTCAATGCACTCCTTGCGGACAATATGCATTGTCTGCATACAAAGCTCCAAGTTATCTCTCTTGGACTTGTTCCTCCTCGCCACTCTAGACTTCTCAGAATGACCCCTTCTACACTTATCCAAGTATCAACCCTGCGCACTCCTTGTAACAAAATTCCTTCAACTTGAATATTGATGGGTGACTATGCACTCCTTGCAACAGTCCTTCACAAAACAATTGTTCCTCTTGAACAATATGACACTGAGTACATTTCCGCCGATGCACACTTTCAAGCTATCCCTCCTGAACTTTCTGAGTCAAAACAGACTCTGTCGATGCACACCTTGTGGACATTTATGCTCTTCTTGCATACAAAAGTTTCACGTTATGTCTTTTGATCTTCTGAGTCAAAATAAAATTTGTCAATGCACACCTTGTAGAGACTATGCACTCCTTTCACATGCTCATAGAAGAGAAACAATTGAAACTTATATAATATCTCACAGATCCATACATTCAACCATGTAAATGCATTCATGACATAAGAACAAGTAATAACAAAGAATTTCAATTAACAAAAATCCTACCATTCATTCATTCAGATAGACATAGTACATCAACACCAAACATGTAGAACAATTCTTCTCTATTATATTCCTTCGAATGATATGTACATGGACTCATACAATTCTCTCCAGCGTCTCTCAGAAACTCTTAACAACAATAATCTTCAACAACAATCGACTAAATTGCAACAACCTCTACTTCAACAACCTGATTTGGGCAACCATACATTTATTTATACAAAAGAGCTCATAGAGATTTTCCCTCCAACTACCTTAGTGCTATCTTATCGAAATAAAATGTTTCAACTACTAAGGATTTATTACAATAAATGTTTGAGACAACCAGCTAAGAGAAAACACATCGAATCTGTACTGCAAGATACTACATTAAAGAAAAATACATTCCCCATCAATCTCATGCGATCGTTCAACATATAAGCATTAAACATGTTCTTTAATTTCAATCTTTTCAAAATATTTACGTGACATGCCTTCTTAAATTCAAAATCATCACTTCAAAATGTGCGCTAGGCACTGAGCTGTCTTCCACTCGTGCCTTGATGATGATGCTCTTGCATCAATAAGGGATAAGACATTCTATGTTAATTGTTTTTTTAAATTTCATTAAACCGTCATTGGATGTTCGATGAAATTTTGTCGATATTTAGACCACATTATGTCGATATTTAGACGAACGTTTGCGATGAAATTTTGTCGATCTTTAGATGAAAAATTGTGATGAACTTTTGTTGATCTTTAGACGAACTTTTGTGATGAAATTTCATCGATTTTTAGATGCACGTTTGTGACTAAATTTTGTCAATATTTAGATGAATGTTTGTGACAAACTTTTGTTGATCTTTAGACGAACATTTGCAACAATTTTTTTTCGATCTTTAGGTGAACCTTTGCAATGAAATTTAGTCGATATTTAGACAAAATCTTGTTACGAACTTATGTTGATCTTTAGAAGAAACCATTATTCGTCGATATTGCGACACCTTTCTAATGATTAAAATGGTTTCAATCATTCATTGGAAGCTCACTGTTTTTGTGATGAAAATTCATCGATAAATTGTTGCTCATAACTATGATGGGATCACCACATCCATCTTCTAGTTTCACCACTTCTCCTTATGCTTTTGCAGCTTGAATTATCTTGGATCGATTGTTCATTATCATCTTATCTTCAATGCATTCTCAACACTACCTCTACACCCTTTTTCTTATGGCCTTCCATGGATTCGTGTTTCTGGTTATGGATCGATCCTTGGACCTGTCATTTGCAGGGTCATTTCATTATTCTTGTCTTCATTCAAACAAGATCTCCATAGTCATATTTTGTGCACAAATGCTTATCAATTTGCAAAGACATTCATAGTCTCCCCTTATCATCAACAACAAACAGTCTCCCCCTTCTTGTGATATCAATGACATCCTTGGACATCAATGACAACACAATTTCCAACAAAATCCCCCTTTTCCATTGATGAAAACATGTCTCTCCTTCTGAAAATATCTCCCTTTCTCTATAGTCTCCTCCTTTGACATCAATGGCAAATGGATTATCTCCCCCTTAAATTTACACTTTATTCTTTGTTATGAAAATAACACCTTTCTTGTAATCTTTCTGCAGCTCCCCTTGAGCTTGGGATCCTCTTGGAGGACTTTAGTGAATGGATGGCATAGGAACTACACCCAATTTATGTCTGGGATAATCAAATACCTCTCTAGGAAGAATTTGTGTAAATATATCAACAACCTATTCCTTTCTACCAATATATTCCAGCTTGTCATTTTGTTCTATGACTTGATCTCTTAAGAAATGATACTTGATTGGAATGTGCTTTGTCTTTGAATGCATGAAAGGATTCTTGGATATATTTATTACACTAGTTTTGTCACACAATATTGATATTGATTGATTATACTCTACCTGAATTTTCTTCAGTGTTTGTTTCATCCATAGTACTTGTGTACAACAGGTTGTTGTTGCTATGTATTCTACTTCTATTGTGGATAGGGAAATTGATGATTGCTTCTTGTTTAAACAAGGAACTAGATTGTTTCCCAAAAAGAACGCTTCACCACTGGTGCTTTTTCTATCATCCACACAAAATACCATGATTAGCATCTTTTCCCTGTCTATTTTGATGTAAATATTTCTATTTGATGTTCCTCTTTCGAAACCTTGTTGTTGCAAGTACTTGTCAAGTCTTGAATACCATGGTCTTGGAGCTTGCTTTAATCCATAAAGGGTTTGAATCTACAAACATAATCTTCATCTTCTAACAATAATAATCCTTGAGGATATTGAGAGTACACGTATTCCTCTAAATATCCACTCAGGAATGTTGACTTGATATCCATTTGATACACCTTAAAATTATTGAATCTTGCAAAATCCAAAAACATTCTAATGGGTTCCAGTCTTGCAACAAGCGCAAATATTTCTTCAAAGTCAATACCTTCTACTTGAGTATACCCTTTACAAAATACTCTTTATTTGTTTCTTACTACGTTTCCATCTTCATTCAACCTATTTTTGAATACCCACTTTGTACCGATCACTTTTTTATCTTTGGGTCTTGGGACAAGTACCCGTGTCCGATTTTTCTCAATCTAGTTTAGCTCTTCTTCCATAGAATTTACCTAATGTTGATCATTACTAGATTTTTTAAAGCATTTAGGCTCTATTTTAGACAATAAAGAGAGATTTACCTATTTAGAACTACTTTCAAGTTTTCTCCTAGTCCGAGTCTAATCATTTTTGTCACCAAGAATTAAGTATTATGGATGATTTTTCTGCACATACCTTGATGGTGTTTGTGTATCTTGGCATTTTGTTTCATATTCTTCTTCTTATTCATATGCTTCTTATTCTTATTTCTTGTAATCCATTTCTTTTGCTTCTAGTTTTTTCTTGTGTGGTAGTTCTTCATCTATTCTGACATTAACACTTTCATCAATCTTGTGTAGTCATTTGTTGTAAAATATATAGGTTTTGTTTCTTGATGAATATCCAAGAAAAATTCCTTCGTCTTCTCTTGAGTCAAACTTACCTAGATCCTCATTGTCTCATTTGATGTAACACTTGCTTCCAAAGATTCCAAAGCATTTGAAAGATGTTGCTAGACCTTTCCATAGTTCATAGGGTGTATTGCCACTGTTTACTTTGATTTTCCCTCTATTTAGAATTTAGATAGCAGTGTAAACTACTTCTCTCCAAAAAATTTCTGACGGTTTTAATTCATTTAACATTGTCCTGATGATTTTTTGTACATGTCTATTTTTCCTTTCAACTACTCTATTTTGTTGAGGAGTTCTTACAACTGAATACCATCTTTTTATTCCTTGGGTTTCACATAATTCTTCAAATTCATTGGATGTGAAGTCACCTCCATTATATGACCTTAAGCATTTGATTTTCATATCAGTATCATTCTCAACTAAATATTTGAATGCTTTGAACTTTTCAAATTCCTCAGATTTATTTTTGAGAAAGGCAATCCAAGTCATTCTTGTATAATCATCAATGAGAAACATAAAATGGCTTTCTCCTTGCAGGATTTGTGTTCTTGTTGGTCCACAAAGATATGTATGCACAATTTCCAATGGATTTGATGTTGCATATTCATTTGTCTTGAAGCTCACCCTCGATTGTTTTCCATGCTGAAACTACTTACAAACAATGCTTGAAGGTTTTATGATCTTTGGCATACCTCTTACAACTTGTTTGGTACTAATTTTTACCAAGTTGAAAAAGTTCATATGACCCATTCTTTTATGACACAACCAACTTTCATCTATATTCCCCATGAATCATTGTATCTATTAATTTCATCAAGAATGTATACGTTGTTTGGGGTCCTGATTTCTTTTGCAACTAGCTTGCCAGAATTTTCTTTTCTGATCACACTCTCAGGAGTAAAAAGTAAGAGTGTGTGCTTGGTCACACATTTGGATTACACTAAGAAGATTGTGTTTCAATTTTTAAACACACAAAACCTTTTCAACTTTAGCTCTTCCATTGTCAAGACTGAGAGTGACTTTTCCAACTATATTTGACCTACCATTGTCTCCAAAGGTAACACTACCTTCATTCTTCTTCAGGGTAATAACAAATTTTCTGTCTCTTGTCATGTGACTAGAGCACCCATTGTCAATGACCCACTTATCCTTATTATTTTGTGCAGGAAGTGCATCTTGAACGAACATGGACTTTTTTTTTCTTTTTTTCCCTTTATTCCTAATTTATTTCCATGATTATCGAGACTTCCTCTTTCTGGTCTTTTCTAAAATCACTTCTGCAAAACTTTTCTATGTTCCCAAAATATTGCAGTTGTAACATATGATGTTATAGTTCAACAAAGGGGAAAATGAGTTTAATATATCCTTGAGAATCCATGGGTATCTCTGTTGGTGTTCCTCATATAAATGTTTCTTACATTTTTTCTACAATCTATTGCCTTATGACCAAACCATTGCAAGAGTAACAATAGCCAAAGAAGGAACTTTGGTACTTGATTGTGTGATTCTATGTTGATGGGAGAGTCTTCCCGATTCTTTCCTAGTGAGGAGGATTTGTCTTCTGTGGAACATACTGATCATCCTTCCTATTGTCTTCAACCTTGATAGAATTATTGATTATATCAGCATAACTCTTGGTCCTTTATTCACTTGAATGTTTTGAAGAGGTTGAGGCTTCTTCATTAGCAACCTCCTTCTTTTCACTGTACCCAAGACTAGTCTTGTCAAATGGTGATATTTGATGATTTAGGATTTTATTCAAGGTTGTAGAGCTCTTTTCGAATTTGGTGTTGGTATGTGATTTTTACAACTCCTTTCTTAGATAGACTATTTTAGATTCTAGATTGTTGCCATTGTCTTCTTTTTCTTTTAGTTGGGATCTTAAGACTTCTTCAATTCTCTTTTCCTCTTCTACTTGTTTTTTAAATTGATGATGATCTTTTTAGTTTTATCAAGGATTTCTTTTAAAATAAGCATTTATTTTATATATTTCTTCATTTTCTTCTTTGGTATCCCTTTTTTGTTCCTTAGTTTTTCTATTTCATTTAGAGAAGATATGAGCTCTCCTTCAAGATCTACTTCTGCATAAATATTAAAGTCTTCTTCTTTCGTTAGGTCTAAATTTCCATTTTCTAAGAAATCAGTCGATGTTTGTACACCAATAAAGGGAATTTATTCTTTTTCACTATCACTATCATCAGACAAGCTACTTTCTTCATTGGTATACAAATGCTTCTTTTGTCTATAGAAAATTTTCTTTTGTCTACATTACTTTTTCTTCTTTTCAATCTCACCCTTCTTGTACCTTTTGAAACTATAATCTTCTTTCACATTGCTATATTCCTTCTTTACATAAGGAAATTTAAGCAAAGTGTCCTACTTAATCATGGTTAAAGAATTTGAAGGGAATCTCACCTTTGTATTTTCATGCCCCCCTCTTGAGATTTCATGTCCCCCTCTTGAGATTTCTGACAAGTTAGCTTCTTCCTTATCCAATTCGTTGTCTGAGTTGTCATAATTTTTGTATTCTTTTTTCTTTATCTTCTTTGATGCTTTGAAAGTTTCTTCCTTCCTTGCTGGTTTTTCTTGCTTATCATTTTATATTCTCATTTCATATGCAGTGAAAAATTAATGCAATTCATTCATTGTTAAATTGTCTAGGTCCTTCATTTCCTCAATGGTAGATATCTTGGGATTGAATCTTGACGGAAGTGATATAAGTGTTTTTTGCACAACAATGGTTTCTTTAACCTCCTCACCAAATACTATGATGGTGTTGACAATCTTATCTATTCGAAGAAATTGTTATGCAAGACTCTCTTCTTATTTCATCTGAAGGGTGTCATATTGTCCTCTATAGGTTTGTATTTTTTTTTATTGACTTTGTCATCACCTTCATAAATTTTCTATAATTTGTCCCATATCTCTTTTGTTGAGGCATAATGCATGAATTTGACAAACATTGATTCTGCCAGACCACACGAAATTTTATTCTTGGCCTTAGATTTATTGTCACTGAGTTTTATAGCAGTTGTAAGTATAGGTGGGGTTTTTGGAGCCATGTAACCATTCTCAACTGCATTTCAAACTTAAAATCCAAGAGACATCAGATAGGTTTTCATTCTTTTTCTCCAGAATGCATAATTTTATCCATTGAAAAATGGAGCTCTCTTTGTAGAAAAAACTTCCTTATCCATGTGTGCTGCAGGGATTCACCTTCCAGTTGTTAAA
>SNQJ01S0018923.1:9683-41787 GCA_010110895.2 Picea sitchensis
AGGCATATGTACAGACCGTGAAGTCCTTTTCCATATCTGGCACTCATAGAATTGGCGCACTAGTTAGTAACCTCTTAAGCTCGATGAATGCACTATCACATTCTTCTGTCCAGTCATACCTGACCCCCTTGCACTGCAAAGTGGTGATGGTTTTCGCTATTTTAGAGAATCCCTCCACAAATCTCCGATAATAACTTGCTAGCCCCATGAAGCTTCTTACCTCATGGGAATTTTTCGGCACTAGCCATTCCATAATGGCCTTTGCCTTTTCTAGGTCCACAGAGATTCCTTCACCGGAAATGATATGACCTAAATAGTGGATTTCTTTCTGGAAGAAGGAACACTTCGATAACTTCCCATACAATTTGTTCTCTCTAAGGAAGGACAACACCACTCGCAAGTGTTCCTCATGTTCTCTTTCGTTCTTGGAATAGATGAAGATGTGATCTAGAAATACTTGTACAAAACGGTCTAAGTACTTCCGAAATACTCTGTTCATGAGGCTCATGAATACTACTGGCGCATTGGTCAATCTAAAAGGTACTACGACGAACTTGTTATGTCCAAACCGAGTTCAAAAGGAAGTTTTAGGAATATTGCCTTCCTTAATCCTTAACTGGTGATACCCTGATCGCAAATCAATTTTTGAGAATACCGCTGCTCCTTTCATCTGATCAAAGAGGTCATCTATTCGCGACAATGGGTACCTATTTTTCATTGTAGCATGGTTCAAGTCCCTGTAATCTATACACAATCATAATGAACCATCTTTCCTCTTTACAAAAATTACTAGTGCACCCCAAGGTGAAACACTAGGCCTTATTATCCCTAGGTCCAGTAGCTCTTTCAACTGCATTTGCAACTCACAAAGTTCTGGCGCTGTCATCCGATATGGATTCTTGCAAATTGGTCCTGCACCCAGTTTTAGCTCAATAGTAAAATCAAGCTCCCTTTTAGGAGGTAACCCTGGTAACTCATTCGGAAAAACATCCTTAAATTCTGACAATATCGGGTACTGATCCAAGGAGGGTCCCTTCCTTTCATTCACTGCTTCTACTACATACAGTTGACACCCTCGCCTCATGCACCACTTAACCTTCATAGTTGAGATAAAGCGTAGAGACACCCGTCTCCGTACACCGTGGATCTCTACTGGACTTCCTTCATCGTCGACACAAAGCACCCTTTTTGTGAAACAATCAACTAAAGCTTGATGAGCTTCTAACCAATCCATTCCAATGATTAGGTCATACGTCCCGAGAGCAGTGACGTATACCTTCAACTTGGTAGTACACACTCCCAGGTCTACTATACAATTATCAACGCTAGGTCCTACCACTTGTTTTTTCCCCAAAGCCATCTCGACTTGTTTAAATTCATCGTGCTCGTAGGCTGCCAACCCACTCTTTTCTAATGCAGATGGTGAAATGAAACTATCTGTAGCACCATAATCAAATAAAATCTTAACATTAATATGATTTAGCGTACCTGATGACTCCACCACCGTGGATTGATTTTCTTCCTGGTGATTATTAACTGTTGCGTAAATCTAGTGGTTGCCACTTTCTCTTCCCATCAGGGCCTTTCCTTTTCTATGCACAAATCCTTATTGTAACTCTGGGCAGTCACGCTAGTAATGGGGTCCTCCACATCCCCAACAGGTAACACAAGATTGAACCTGTGCACTATTCTGTGACTGTCTCTTAAATGAGTTCCTTTCCCTGGAACCCCTTCCCCTACTAGTTTCTCCCTGAGATGGCCGTGGACCCGCCTGCGTCATTGGTGATGAACGAGATGCTGAACTCACTGCCATCGAAATCCCTGCGGATACTATCCTTGGTGCGACTCTATTACTATATGGAGGTGGCCTTGAGCCCCCTCCCCTGGGAAATGTCCTAGGGGCCTTCCCCATGAATCCAAGACGGTGTGGAAAGGTCAGTCTCATACCTCCATTTAGGTTCATGTGTTCCTCCACATAACGCGCATTTTCCACTGCTTCTTCTACTGAAGATGGTTTCCATGTCCGCACCATAGCCCTTATCTTATTGTTTAACCCATAGACAAAGTGTTCTTCTTGTTGTTGGTCATTATCCATGTATGAAACATATTTGACCAATTCCATAAACTTGATCTCATATTCTTCTACGGTCCCGTTTCCTTGTCCTAGAGCATGAAATGCTCCCACCTGTTGTTCCTCATAGTAAGCTCATAGATATTTCCTTCGGAACCTCTCCTCGAAAAGTTCCCAATATACGGTGTCCGAGGTAAGATGCAGTTACCTTTCCAGATTTCCCCACCAGTTCAAGGCACTGTCTCTCAACTGAAAAATCGCTATCTTCACCTTTGAAGTGGATGCATAGTCTCTTAAGTCAAAACACCTTGTCAAGCCTTCCAACCATGCTTCTACACATTCACCGGCACGACCCCCGACAAACTCCAAAAGTTTGATCTTCTGCAATTCTCTAGTGATGTGTTCAGGTGGAGGTCCTCCCCCTGAATCCCTCGATGCTTCTAGATTACTCGTTCTAGATGGTGGGGGCTCCACTTCAATCCCTGTTGGTTGATGCCCCTTTAAAGTCTCATTTATGGCCTCCAAAGAGCGCAGTATGAGAGCTAGTTCAGGCGATGGTGGTGGCGGCGCTGGCGGTCCCTGCGACGATGCCCCTCTGTCTCGATTTCCTTGAGTCCTAACCATCCTGTATAATTTAATCTGCATCAACCAAAGTTGTCAGGGTGAGTTCAAGGACATTTCACATTTGCGCAACTTAAACTAGAAAACATGGTTAGGCGTAAGTTTTTTTTTACTTGTCTGTAAACAGACGTTACTCTTTTTAGGGGAGGTGTCTAGGTTAGGGTTAAAGCGTCTAAGCTTGATGTCTTCGCCTAAGAAAACTACTGACTCCCTCGCCTGGTAGCTACACTAGCTTTGTACCATACTCGCCAATTTCTCTAACTTACCTGCCTAGTGCGCATGAAGCCCCCCCCTTTCCCTGCTTATCTTGGCCTAAGTCCTTAACTTTTCGCTAAAAACAATTTAATTAATCGCTTTAACTAGTTTCAAATTTAAGCATGAATCATAAATTTAAATATTAAAACATAATAATATTAATCATGTTTTAAGAACATTATTAGTTAACTTATGTTTTAACTTTATTATGTTTTAACACATAATAATGTTTAATATAATTTAAGGGCGGCTTAAATTTAAATTATATTTAAATTATTAACTTTTAACTATAATTTAAGGGCGGCTTAAATTTAAATTATATTCCAATTATTAAATTTTATTCAACTATAAATTAAATTATAAAAGATTAAAATTTTACCCCCCAAAAATAAAAATGTATAAAATAATAGGTGATAATACAATATATATATATAATAACAAAATAATAATAACGCCCCGGATGGGGTGACATGCGGCAATGCCTCACCACCTGACTCTGCATTGAGCCATAGCATAAATGTTGATGGCCACCACCCATCCTCTCCACATTTACGATGGTAGACGACCATTACAACCGCTATACAGAGGAGGGACTCCTCCCTCGCATGAAAACTCTCGCTCATACCGCACTCAGCATGACAGGGTCTATGGATAGCCAGGTGAATCTGGTTTTTGGCAATTTGAACTTTTGAGCACCTGGACAGAGCTAGTTCGCTCTCGTTTTGGGCCTCCCCGTCGGTTGGGAGCTCTGGTGCAGCTCTGGTTCCTTATCGTCTTGGCTCACTTTCATTTCGCTGCATCCTCTCTGCATTGTTATATACCACTCTGCAACAATGACCAGGAAACGTGGTAAGGCTCGCCGTGGCTCAGCCTGGTACACCCACAAAGAGCAAAGGCAAAGGAGGGAGAAACTGGAGCACGCTCTGTCGATGGAAACCTCCATTCTTCAGAAGAGGGCTCGCGCTAACCAATTGGCTCTGCATGCCATTATTGTTGAGACTGGGACAGAGCGCAACAGACAAACCATGGCAATTGAGCCTGGAAGTAGGCTGGAGGGTGGTGTCGCGGATGAGTTTCCTACCTGCTATGTTGAAGAAACACCATTCGTGGAGGAATTCGTGACCACCCCGGAACCCCAAGCCATGGTGACGGACTCCCAGGATGGTAGTGGTCCCAAAGACGAGATGACAGAAGATTTCCTTGTGTGCATCGTTGAGGAGATACCGTGGACGGGTGACTACAACCCCACCAGCCATGTTGTGCAAGTAACGATCGAGGACGAATCTTGGAACAAGGCTTGCGTTGAAGGGAACGTGGACGAGACTGACTAAGATCGAAGCCAGAGCTTGGATGCACGTGGAAGTGGGGAATGAAATCTTCGACGATGCAGGTAATGACTTGCATGGTGCTTTCCTCTGTGCAGAGCATCTGGCTCTGGTGTTCGAACTCCGAGGCCACATGGCAGACCAGGAGCACAGATCCCTTCTCACGGGACAGTGTCTGGACTTGCTCCTTAATGCGTACTCCAACGCTCCAACAAAGAGGAAATGTCCATTCTGTGCGCAGCCATTCACCATCCCAGCCAGGTCCACGTGGTAGACAAGCAAGGGCGACAGGTCATCGGGTATCTAGGTTCTCCTTTGCTAGTTAGTTTTATGTTTAATCATGTTGTTGCTACATGTAAACTTGACCTATGGCCATCTGTCCTGGTTTCCTTCGAGCAGGATAGAGGGCAAAACAGTTTTCCAAACTATGTTGGTTTCCGGTAAAACGACAACTTTTTTGGTGGCTCAGAACTATATCTCTGTGTATTTTGTCAATGTTTCTCTGATAACTTAATATAGCAGGTTCTACCCTTTTTTACTTAAAAAAAATAATAATAATAATAATAACAAAAAAAATAAAAAATAAAAATAAAAACAATTTTAACGTGGGTAGTGGGTCCTCGCATGAGGCCCACGTGCCCCTCCCTCACCATGCTCATTCCCAGGGGTTCCCAACCCTACACGCCTCTCTATCCCAAACCCTAAACTATCCTCAACCCTAACGCTCCATCACTTGCCGCCTATATCACTATGAAAGTGCACCCTGGGCTTCTCCCTCTCTGCTACTGCAGAGGAGTTATGGTAATGGTCGCAGGCTCCTCCCTTGTGGCTTGGCAAAGGCCTACGGGCTGCACTATGCCCTCACGGGCTCCTCCTCCCTGCGGTGTTGTGTGAACTCACTTGGTGTTTGACATAGTGTTGAGACTAACTTGTGGTGTGTTGTTGTGGATAGGTATATGGCAGATAGTTTGTAGAGGTTGTGTGTTCCAATACATAGATACCCTATTTATTTTTTTTTATTTTTTTTATCTCTAGCTGGGCCTGCAGGCTATGCGCTTGGTTACAGTGACTTATTTGTTTTTACAGTGTGTGTGGTTTCAAGTCGCGTGGAGGTGTTTGTTGGTGTGTTGGACTGTGTGTGGTGGTTGTAGGTCACGTGGAGTTGTTTGCTGGTGCGCTGGACTATGTGTTTTGCGTCGGCTCTATGTAATATGACAATGATTTTATTGGAGCGTGTTGATGTTGGGCCATTTCTCAAGGCGTTGGCTTGCTTGGCACAGGTGCTTGGATTTGATTTGTGGATGCGCCGGAGTGGGCTATGGGTTGGCTCTTGGTCAGATTCCTCCTCGTTGCACATAGGTGATGGGTAGTACATGCAGACTCGTGGGTTCTCCTCCATGACTTGGCGCTTGTTGTAAATCGGGCTTTGGTGAATGGTCACTGGGCTTTGATATGCGATGTGTTATGGAAACTATGCCTTCGTGAGCGCAGCGCTTGATGCTTGTGCATTGAGCTTATGTGTTGTTTCTTGACTTGCGAACTAGCTTGAGAACAAGAGGGTGCCATCCCGTGGCTCCTCCCCTATATGGAGTGGTGCAGACTCTAGGGCGTGGTTGTAGATTCCTAGGTGTGGCTCCTCCCTTGTATGAAGTGGTGCCAAGGCTACCCATGTGCTTGGCGCCTAGCGCTTGGGTTGTGGCTTGTGTATTGTCTTGACTTGGTGCGATGGATGCAGCTCGCATGGAGCGGGTGAATACAACTCACATGGAGCGGGAGCCTTCACTCCTTTTTAGGTTAGGGTTTGCAGGTTCAATTATTTTTTTATTTTATTTTGTTTAACATACATTATAATATCGATTTATTTAGAAAAATAAGTAATAAAAAATAATTAAGTAGATCTTTATATACATATAAAAAAACAACAGAATTTTATTTATTTATATTTATTTTTTAAGGAAAAAGCTCATCTATCTTTTATGAGGCATTTTTACAGGTTCGCAGGTTCGCAGGTGTTGGTTCTCATAATTAAAGACATTTTGGGTTCTTTTGTACCACCTACCCCTTCAGCTTACAACGGTTTCTAAGGTTTTCTAGGTTATTTTGGTTGTTAAAGGGATGTAGGTTATATATTTTTTTGTTGTTAAAGGGCTGTAAGGGTTTCAAGGTTGCATGCCCAGGTTTTCATGGTGGTTTTTCATGGTTGTTTAAATATCATAAGGCATAGCATTCAGTGAAGGGCCAAGAGGATGGGTGGGTAGGTAGGCCCTTGGCCCCAGATTTTAAACTAGGGCTCTGATACCATGTGTAAGGGTCATGCTAACATAACCTAGAACTTAATACATTTAAGCATAAAATTTATATCATATTACAGTGGTTATATTCAGCAACTAACAAACTAACATTTCATGGTTCAACAAATCATAATTGAGCAACCTGATATAGAAATCATATGTATAAAATTAAACATACACAGCTTAGTAAAATAGTGAACCATCATATCGATAATGACATAAATACCTCTCAGTGATGTTGTTTCCCCAACTCTGTCTGTCCTCACTGCTCTGCCCAAACTCTGCCCAAAACCGAATCTTTCCTCCCTGACAGCTAGGAACAGAGCCTATCCGGCTCCCTAGCTCCAGGATTCTGTGAGGATTCCTGGCCCCCGAGCCCAAAATTCCCAGCAATTGATGCTCCCCTGTAACAATCCAACAAATTCCTCCAGCCTCAAACCAGAAAATGCAGTTTTCCAATACAATCTCCCCCTCCTCTCCGAAATTTCTCCCTGCCCCTCAAATCCAAAAAGTCCCCCTCTTGAATGTCTTTGCCCCCTCATATCCCCCCATCCATTCATTGCCTCTCCATTCAATTCCAACCACCTTATCCCTCCATTCAATGCCAACCATCCCTCAATACGTTAAGTTTTCTATTAAATAAATTAAAATTTTCTTAAACTTTAATTTGTTACCCGACATTAAATGAGTTAATTAATTAATTAATATACATTAAACAATAATTAATTAATTAATTAATATTATTAATAAATAATCATTATTTAACTAATATACATTAGGACACTTAATTATTTAATTAATTAAACTTAATAAACCTTAAGCAATTATTTGACTAGGGTTGTTACAAAACACATTGCTATGATATGTGGGCAAGTGCGGGTTTTTCAGGTAGCGAGGCTGCGTAAAATTGAATATACAATGACAAAATTCCAACAACATAGTGCCACTGTATGGTCCATGATAGGGTGTTGGCCCTAGTTCTATCATGAGGAGTGGAGGCATTTCCCACCGTGTATCCTCTGAAACCTGGAGTCATGGGAGGACAATGTTAGATCACACTCCCCAAGACATGTGATGATGACTGCTACTTTCCCGCCGAGGAAGTTTGGTGTAGTATTCCAGATTAAAATAGTATGCAGAATAGAAATATTTTAGGTAGAAATTGTAGAGAAATAATGATATAATTAGAACAATACCATAATAATACCAGAATAACACTAGAAAGAGCACTTTGATTATTGATATCAATGTTCACTTGCCTCTTCTAGGGGGAAACCTCCAGCAGAGAAGAGCTCTATTACAATAATATCCAAGACAAGATTTCTCATACCCTATACTTCTATTTATACTAAATCTATCTAACCAAAATAAAAATCTAGAGGAAGATCCTTCTAGAAGCAGAACCTTCTATTAGGTCTTCTTACATTTGACTTATTCTTCCTTATTGTTAGTCCTTATTAATGATGGCCTTTATTACATGGAATTATAGTATTCTACATATGTGAGGGGTTAGGGAGGTTTGGTACCTAACATTCCCTCCCCCTTAAAGACCAACCTTGTCCTCAAGGCCTCAGATGAGGAAATTGTTGTAGAATGGTGGTCGACTCCCAGGTGGCATCTTCTGGAGGTGTATCTTTCCGTGGACTAACACTTCTTGGATGGTGCATTGATGGAGACGATGCTCTATCTAGGCCAAGACTGCTTGTGGTTGCAAACATATGGAACCTTCTTCATCCAACTTAGGGAGACTAGTTTGATTTTGGCACTTAGTTCCAATCACCTGCTTTAAGCAGGAAACATGAAAAACAGGATGGAGGTTCAACTAATGGGGTAGAGATAACTAATAGGCCACTGATCCCACACGCTTGAGCACTATATAAGGACCATAAAATATGGGCACAAGTTTCTGACAGTGTTGATATTTGAGTGAAGTTTGCTTATAAGGTTGTAGTCGAAGAAATACCTAGTCCCCTTTAACAAAATCACGTTCAGAACGACCTTGATCTACCTGTTTCTTCATGCGATTTTGAGCCATGAATAAATCTTCTTCGAGGGCACGAAGAATAGCCTCGTAGACTGTAATATTTTTTTCAACCTCCTGAACGTTCGAGACCCATGGAATATAGGAGAGAACTGATGGGGGATTGTGGCCATAGACTGATTCAAAAGGAGTCATGCGAGTAGTTGTATGGTAATATGTGTTGTACCACCATTCAACTAGGGGTAATCATTGAGCCCATCAATTTTTCCGCTCAGATGAAAAATGCCTCAAATATGTTTCCAAACACTTGTTGACAACTTCAGTTTGGCCATCCGTCTGGGGGTGATAGGAAGTGTTGAGATGCAATTGGGTGCCCTATAGCTTGAAAAATTCTTTCCAGAAATTGTTGATGAAAGTGGGGTCTCTGTCAGAGACAATAGAATTAGGCATGCCATGAAGATTGAAGATATTATCCATGAATATTTGAGCCATTGTGGAAGTTGTGAATGGGTGTTGAAGAGCACAAAAATGAGCATATTTGGAGAGACGATCTACTACCACCATCATGACAGACTTATTTGTCGATTTAGGTAAGCATACAATGAAATCCATAGAAATATCTCGCCAAATAGTAGGGTGAATTAGAAGCGGTTAGAGTGTACCCAGAACTTTGACCATTTCTCCCTTGTTGTGTTGACATACCTCACATCCAGCCGCAAAGGTGTGGAATTCATGTTTCATACCTTCCCGAAAAAAAGAACGTTTGACCCATTCATAGGTTTTAGTAAACACTGAATGCCTGGTTGTGGGTGAGGCATGAAGTTTAGAAATCACTGTGGATATAAGTTGGGATAGCTCACATAAATACAAATGGCCTTTGTAGAGAAACTCTTCATTATGCCAAGAGTACCCTGGAGAAACTAAATAATTGTGTTGCAATTGGTGGAGCAAGATATAAATTTTGGGGTCTTGCAACCATTCATGACGAACAACTTGGAGCCAATATGGTACAATGAAGGAGAGGGAGAAAAGGGACTCATCTTCTTCATATTTCTAGGAAAGATCATCTGCCACTACATTTTCCTTTTCCTTCATGTAAATGATCTTATAATCATAGCCAAAGAGCTTGGTTACCCATTTTTGCCGTGCCGGGGATGAAATTAGTTGTTCCAGGAAATACTTGAGACTATGATGATAAGTTTTGATTTGGAATCATTGACCCAATAAATAAGGATGCCATAGATCCATAGCATGCATAATAGCTAACATTTCCTTTTCATAAATGGAGTGGCCCAATTGTCTCTCTGAAATTTGTTTGCTAGTGAAGGCCAAGGGCCTTCCATTTTGCATGAGGACAGCTCCAATTCCTTTCCTGGAAGCATCACATTCCAATACAAATGTCGTTTTGAAGTCCGGGAGGGCTAGGATAGGGGTTGGGCACATAGCATCTTTTAAGGCTTGGAAGGAATGATCCGTAGCTAAAGTCCAAGTGAAAGCATTATTTTTTAGGAGGTAAGTGAGAGGAGTTGCAATCTTTCCATAATTCCGAACAGACTTCCTATAATATCTCATTAAACCCAGAAAACCACACAAGCTCTTAAGAGTTTTAGGGTGAGGCAAATATTGCATAGATTCAATTTTCTTAGGATCCACTCGGACACCATCCTTGCCGACAATATAACCTAGGTATTTCACTTTTGAGTCACCAAAGGCACATTTAGATTGTTTGAGGAAAAGTTGGTGCTTAGAGAGTAGATAGAGAACTTGATTTACATGGGAGAGATGGGATGACTAAGTTTTACTATAGCTGAGAATATCATGAAAGAAAACTAAGACAAAATGACGGAGAAAAGGACAGAATACATGATTCATAAGACTTTGGAAAGTGAAAGGAGCATTACACAATCCAAAGGGCATTACCAAGAATTCATAATGACCCTCATGAGTGAGAAATGTAGTCTTGGGAATGTCTTCTTCTTTCATACGTATATGGTGATAGCCAGAACGTAGATCCAATTTGGTGAAGTACCGAGCACCACTCAATTCATCCAATAGGTCATCAATGACATGAATGGGTAATTTGTCTTTGATTGTGAGTTTGTTGAGTGTGCAGAAATCAAGACACATGCACCAAGTACCTTCTTTCTTGAGTACCATGACCACAAAGGAAGAATAGAGGCTAGTACTGGGACAGATAACACCGACTTCTAGTAATTCATGAAAACATTTCTCAATTTCATTCTTCTGGGAAAATGGATGACGATAAGGCCTAACATTGGGAGGAAGACTGCCTAGGATGAGAGTGATGGAATGATCATGGACTCCATGGGAAGGGGGAAGTTCTTTGGGGGTGGTAAAAATAACTTGGTGGCAGGAGAGGATCGATTGGAGGTTGGGATGCACATAAGGTGTCTCAACAACATGAATGGAGTGGAGTTGGGATAGAATTCCCGAATGACCTTTTTTGAGGATCTTTTCCATGGGATGGGAATTTAAGATCTTAGGGGAGCTTGTTGTGATTCCTTGGAACTTATACTGTCATCCCTCTTATTGGAATTTCATGGTTAAGTCCTTAAAATCCATGAGAATGGGGCCTAGAGTGTGTAACCATTCGACACCAAGAACAATTTCACAACCAGTCATGTCTATAGAAAACATATGGTATTTTAGGTGATACTGACCAATTTGGAGTAGCACATTTTCACATCGTCCCCCACATTTCATGGAACCACCACTGGCAATCATGATTTGAAAAATATTGAAGGCAGGGATTTAACAATTGACTTCTTGGGAAATGCAATGATGAATAAATTTATGGGTTCTACCATTATCCACAAGGATGGTGGATTTCCTATTTTTTATGTAACCAATTAATTTGAGAGTCTCGAGAGCAGAGAAACCAGTGAGGGAATTAAGTGAACTCACCAGGTCAACATCCAGTGGGTCAGAGGGTGGGGTGAGGTCATATGGCGGGGGGAGTTCCTCCACCTGCAGAAAAACAACATCTTCTTCAGAAAGATCCTCAGTCACAGCCATAAAAAGATTTTGTTCCTTACACTTGTTCCCGAGAAAATATTTGTCATCACAATAATAAAAAAGACCCTTGAGTTGATGTTCAACCATTTCAGCCATAGTTAATTTCTAGATCTTGAGGGGAGTTGCAGGAGGGGAAACATTGGTGGGTTTAGGGAGAGGAGGAAAGGAGGGTTTGCGGGTCTGGGAGGATACAATTTGTTGGGATTCCTTGGCTCTTTGAGTAGCTTCCATCCAAGTCTGGGGGCGTTCCATGAGAACATGGGAATAAATTTCATCTTTGAGGCCACTGATAAACCTTTCCCTAAAGAAATCATTTGAATTCCCTATGTTATGAAATTTAAGTGCTCAAATGTGGCAATAAAGTATTCCACTGTCCCATACTGCTTTAACTTGGTCAAACAACCTAAATGGTGGGTGTCAGAGTCAAAGTGGTCATAAAGTTCAGCCACAAACCATGTCCAAGCAAGATACCCTTGGCGTGCCTTTTTTCGACATTGCCACCATTGCCATCATTTTGGATCCAGATGTAGAAAACCATAAGGAAGCTTGGCTAAATCATGAGTAATGCCATGCAAAGAGAAATAATATTCCATTTGGGTGACCCAACCTGTAGGATCTGATCCATCAAATCTGTTCACCTCAATTCTGGGAGGGCGGGGGTATCAAGAAAAGTGGGTAGTATGAGGGCCTTGGTAATGGGAAGAGTCATGGTCATCCTGAAAACATGGTTGTTCAGAAGAGGAAGGGTTATGGGAATGACCGAGGAAGTGTTCTTTGAGGTGTTTGATGTGGGAACATTGTTCCTTGAGGTCTTTTATGTTGGAACATTGTTCCTTGAGGATCTTAATAGTTGAATTGATTGAGCTAATGTTGGCACTGATAGTATTGATGTCTTCTTTGTTTTAGTGGTTGTAAGAAATCAAGGCATTGATTTGTTGGGCTCATGTGGTAGTCATTTGGACAAATGAGCAGAAAATTGGTATAGGGGAAACAAAATGGGTCTGGATGGGTGGGTGGGACCACAAAGAAAAAGGGTGTCAAATGATAGGTACCACTGTGATCAGGGAGAAAAGGGGGATCCGATGGGATAGGATCCAAATAAGGGTGTCAAAGATGGGTCAGGTCCACAAAAACAAATTGTGGTAAAAATGAGAGGTATCTCTAGAATCGGGGTGAAGAGAGGAACCCAGTGGGATAGGTCTCAAATAAGTGTGCCGACGAGACCACTATACTCTTTTTTTTTTTACTCTTGCAGAGTTATACTCCGGCCTGAATAATACTGCAGTGACAAAATACCCAAATGCTTAACAGGAAGAAATGTGTAGTAATTTCGCAACCAGAATGTAGAAGGCACAGTTGTGCGATAATAGATCATGTATGTTCTATTTTTTTTGTTTCCATCCCTAGGGGTAGGATATTTAGGGTTTCTACACACAAGGGTTTTCCCTGTGCTATAGCTCTCTGATATACGTGCCGGGTCCAATAGTAGTACTCAGCCTAATATCTTAGGGAACCAACAAAGGAGGCTAGATTGTTCCCTTAGTCGTACTACTCGACTACCCAAGTAACAGAGAGTATCTTCCCGAGTGTTGTTCTCGGTGGAACTATAGCAGTCAGATGACCGATCAATTTATCTATGGAGGGCTTCATGAGATCTAGGTTGATCCATATACAGGTGTTGTCTGATGCGCTACCACTCGAAGGGGTACTAACAGGGGTTACAAGGGTGGCCAACAGATGTGCGCTTAGGTACTACTTGTATTTCCTGAATGTATGACTCCTCGACTGTGTGTTTAGGCATGTAACGACACATCTCTGTAGATTTAAGACGTCGGAATACGTCTCTACCCTAAAAAAAAATTAGCCCACAATTTTTTGCCAAGGAAGGTGCTCTGATACCACTTGTAGTATTCCAGATATAAAATAGTATGCAAAACATAAATATTTTAGCTAGAAATTTCAAAGAAACAATGATATAATCAGAGAAATACCAGAATAATACTAGAATAACACCAGAAATAACACTTTGATTATTGATAGAAATGTTCACTTGCCTCTTCGAGGGGGAAACCTCCAGTAGAGAAGACCTCTATTACAATAATATCCAATAAAAGATTTCTCATACCCTCTACTTTTATTTATACTAAATCTATCTATCCAAAAGAACAATCTAGAGGAAGATCCTTCTAGAAGAAGAAGCTTCTATTAGGTCTTCTTACATTTGACTTATTCTTCCTTATTGCTAGGCCTTATTAATATTGTCCTTTATTACATGGAATTATATTATTCTACCTATGTGAGGGGTTAGGGAGGTCAGGTCCCTAACACTTGGACAATGTAGTTGACACTTTCATTTACAGGTTCTATCTGGAGTTAGGTCAATAAAGTTGATGCTCCAGGATAGTCTAGTAGAGGAAGGACAATGATAGAAAATGGAAGTAGGTTAGGGAGGCGAAATGTTGTAATTAGTTGAGAGTGTGAGGGGTTTTAATATTATATCATAAGTGTCTGATTTTATTTTTTCTCAAAAAAAAAAAATCTTTACTCAATTACAATTATCTAGGTAAATGTTGCTTATGTTAAATTATTATAATTTAAGGGTTCTGCAAATATTGTTAAAGGTTGATTTATTATTTATGAAGTTAATTGCATTGTTGATTGGATTCGAAGCATACAAGAATTGCATTGGATGTGTTAATTATTGTCATTGATACATGCATGAGTTATGTATGTGCTAGCTATTCATACATGCCTTGTGCATGTACACTAGTATCTATGAATTAATGATGTGGTTATCTGATCTATATGTGTGAATCATGTTATTATTATCCTTGTATTATAAGTTATTATAACTTCGAAACGAAGTTTCTTGAAGGTTGGGTGTATTTATGTATTTATTGAAGGGTGGGTGAATTTATGAAAAAGGATAAGGGGATATGGGAAATTGATTAGGGGGGCGAAGTTGGTGGATGGAGGGATAAGAAAGAGGGAATTGGACTTTGGAAGGGGGATTCGAGAGGGAAGGAATGAAAAATTTGGGGAAGGAGAAATTGTTGCAAAATTTTGTGGTTTTTTCCTAGTGGATTGGTGTTGCTGGGATTTTGGTCTCGGGGGCTAGGAAATATGATTTCCTGGAGCTAGGGACTTGGAGAGGATTTTTTCCTAGATGGATGGATGGAAACAATTTCAAGCAATGGTCTAGCTATAGATTTTAACCTTGTACAATATTTACTGCAAACATATTTTCAGTAAAAGAACATAAAAGATTCAATGGAAATTACAAACATTACACAAAGATTTTTCCCCTAGAAACCCAAACCGGGAAAACCAACATATTCTATATTCATTCATAGTGATACATTGTTTACAATACAATATACATATAGGAGCCAATGACATCCAAAACCCTAACCCAATGACCTGGATTAGTCAACAAACCTAATTCCTTAACTGAAAATAGAAAACCATCGGAAAAAGAAAAAAACCATGTGTCGGAAAACCTCCCAAAAATGGACACGAAAAATTGAGGCAACACGAAAAATGAGGCAGAAATGCAACATGTTTCCCAAGGCAAAAAAATGCAACACTACTACTTGTACAAAGAATATAACACATACCCAACATTATCCCACTTGTTGTTTTCTTTGCATACATGGGGTTACAAGGTTACATAGTCAACAATCCAAGGCAACAATTCCCATGGATCCTCTACACCAAGAGAACATCTCAATGCTCACATATTTTGTTAATGAATCTTCAAGATTCTTCAAAGTGTCCACCTTCATAAGAAATACTTTCTTTTCTTCAACTATGTCTCTCACAAAGTGATATTGAATATCTATATGCTTTGTCTTTGAATGATAAGATGGGTTCTTCGCCAGAAAAATTGCACTCTGACTGTCACAATCCAACACAATACCTGAACACAATCTTTGTAACCATACTGCTTCCTTAATTTCATGAGTGGCTGCCATGCATTCAACTTATGTAGTTGAAAGTGTCACTACAACATGTCTTTTGCTCATCCAACTTATTTCTCCTCCAAACAGGTTAAATTCATACCCACTTGTAGATCTCCTACGATCTAGATCTCCAACCCAGTATGCATCCACAAAGCCATGTATATCCACCACTCTGTCCAATCCCAGTCTTCCTTGGTAGCACAATCCATAGCTAGCAGTGCCATGCAAATACCTGAAAATCATTTTTACTATTGGCCAATGCTCTTTACCCGGTTTTGACATATACCTGCTCAGAACTCCCACCGCATGTGCTATAGGGATGGTTTTAAGGATGGAAACTTATTTTAAAATGTAGAAACCTTAGCGAATCTTACTAATCATTCATATGCCAACTATAAATGTTTGGCAATGTTTTTGTAAAAATATTCAAATTTCTATGGATTTTATATAATTTGTATAAAATTTCTGCAATTTTTAAGGTAAAATAATTTTATCCTATAGAATTTGGGTGAATAATTTTTAGAATGGAGAATATTTTTTGGGGAAAACCATGGAAAATTAGCCCATGAGCGAAATTTATCCCCTTAAATCATCCTTTGTGCAATGTCCAGTCTAATACAGACCATTGCATACATCAAACTGCCAATTGCACTCACATATGGAACATGAGACTTGTCCTCCTCCTCTTCCTATGTCTTGGGACACTGATCCTCATATAACTTTACACAAATAGGAATAGGAACCTTGACCATTTTACATTCCTGTATATTAAACCTCTACAATATTGTCTCGATATATTTTCTCTGATTTAACCAGAGTTTCCTCTTTTTTCGATATCTTTTAATTTCCATGCCCAAAATGAAATTTGAAGCAACGAGATCCTTCATGTCAAATTTAGAGTACAACTGAGTTTTCACATCCTGGATAATATCCTATCTTGTTTCTTATCAGAAACATGTCATCCACATACATGACCAAATAAATCAAATGATCGCCAATTGATTTAAAATACACACAATGATCCTCTTTGTTTCTTCTGAAACCAAGTCCCAACACATAAGTATCAAATTTTTGATACCACATCCTTAGTGATTGTTTTAAACCATACATGGACTTTTTTAGCTTGCACACTAGTTCCTTCTTTACATCCACATCAAATCCTTCTGGTTGCTTCATATAGATTTCTTCTTCCAGATCCCCGTGTAGGAATGTTGTCTTCACATCCATCTGTTCTACTTCAAAATCAAATGTAGTAGAAACAGATAACAAAAATATTATAGAGGTTAACTTGGTAAAAGGAGAAAAAATTTCACCAAAATTAATTCCCTCAACCTGGGAATAACCCTTTTCTACTAACTGAGCCTTGTATTTATCCACTTTTCCCTCTGCATTCAACTTCTTTTTAAATACCCATTTGTTTCCAATGGGCTTTCTTCCAGTCGACAATGCCACTAGATCCCAAGCCTCATTCTTATCTAAGGCTGCCATTTCTTCATCCATGGCCTTTTTCCAGAGATTTCCATCCTCTGAATCCACTACCTCCCTGATAGTTCTAGGAAAACACCAACCAACTTACCAAACTAATCGATGGAGGAAAACTGGAAAAATCTTATCCAAGGTGTTGAAGAGATTGATTGTCAATATCCTTGAATAAAGAAAAAATTAGATCAAGTTGCGCAATAGGTGATTTCAACATAGATAGTTTGACACAACAAAACAACAAGAGAGAAAGAAAAAAAAATGAAAACAAGTACCAGAGTCAAGTGTAGGAACCCAATATGTTGAAGCCATGGAACAACAAAAAGTAATCATCATGGAAGCCTTGAAGAATTATATCACAGTGGAGCGACAAATGAAAATACAAATGGAAAGTATGCAACAAAAAATAGTAAAAAGAAGCCAAAGCTACTTTTAGTATGTCAATAAATAAAGAGGAAGAACAAAGTAGAATCAAAACAGAAATCCCACAACAACCTCAATACACAATTGATCTCACCAAGGAACTATCTTCAGTAGTATTGACCTCAATAGAGCAAGAAATTCCAACATAGTTGAATGCCCCGCAACAATCAATCACAACAACCTTAGTCTATTGAGTGGCTAACTAAATAACATCAAGCCAAGCACCAAAATGAATTTACTAAGTGGTTGACCAAACAACAACAGATGGAGTAGAAATTTATAGACCAACAGATCGAGCAACAAACTAAACAACAAAATGAGAAATCATATCAACCTACCTAAGACCAGTGATCACCTATGAACCTTCCATTACCCAAAAACACCCCACCTAGACCATATTCACAGTGTGCTACAAAAGAAACATTGACAATTCTATTGACACCCCATTCCGATGAAAGAAGAGAACATGAAAAAGAAGTAGAAATAAAATAGAATGGACCAAAGGTCTTCATGGTCTTTCATCCATGAGGAGGTCCTAGTAGAAATCCTAAGATGATTTTTGACCTAGCTAATGCAATCAATAATGAGATGATGGAATTATATCACAAGGTTAGTAAATAAAGCTATAAGCGATGAATATCATGCCTCAAAGGTTTATAATCATTTGTGATTAAAAAAGACAATGAACAAAAAATATGGCAAGAATGTAGGAATATAGTTCAAGACAAGCTTAACATCAACACTAAGGAACCAACCACTAATAAACTTGACTGCATGAAACATTTGGTTCAAGAATTGGTCGACAGATTCCAACAGTTGGAACATGAAAAAAAAGGAATCAAGGTGGACCAAATAGGTGCAATTTTGCAAAAAGAACATGACAAATTTAAAGAAACAAAGATAAACTTGGAAGGGACAAGCACACATTATTATAACATGAATATAGTCCTGAATAATTGACCCATGTACTTTTCCACTACATGCATTCAATTGGAGGTCTAGTAGTTTCTCATTGAATATCTTACCAACAGAAGAAACACACCACCCAACGGATGTGCCTACAATGCTTTGACCAGCCAGATTCAATAGGAAAAATAAGTCGAAGCACAATTATTAACCCAGGAACATCAATGGTTTCAGGATGGTAGGAATTCCCACGTAGAAGCTATAACGACATCAATTTTTTTTATAGAAACACTCAAACAATTGCAAAGCATGAAGGAGAAATATAGGTCAAACTAAAAAATGGTACAAAATGCATCTTTTCCAAACAAAATTGACTATTTGATGCAAATGAAAACACTAAGCTTAAAAACGGAAAGAGAATTGAAATAATGGCAAGACTTTGAAATTCAATTGAAAAGAATTGCACCACATATTCATCGACTAGGCACCAAGCCACCCACAACCACCCCTTCTCCTAAGCAGTAGGTAGAAACTCCTTCTACACCTCGACCACAGTTTTATTTTTTCATCCCAAGTACATCTGTCACACAACCTATTGTTGATGAAGTCAGAGCACTAACACTATTAACAATAGTAGAGTGTCTAGACTAGTTAGAAAAGCTTAGAGCCGAACATGAAACTAAAGTGTGTCTCAATGAAGCATCAATCGATTTACTAGAACCACCAAAACCATCAGTTCTGGAAACATAATGAGAATTATCCCCACATTCACATCTAGCGTAATCAGTTTTGACAGAGTCAATTTCAACAACACCACCATCAAGCACTCAAGCAACACAATTGTGAACACTTTCCTTTGTAAATTTTGGTTTTCCATCATATTTTTGTAATTTTGCAATCTCTCTCTTCTTTGGAATGAAAAGGATTTGAGGGCGGGGGAGATGTTGGAGAGCTCAATCAACTAGTCAACTAGACCTTACATTGGACCAAGGTAAATTTCTAGTAGACTACGAAAGGAAGTTGACTATATAGTCAAGTTGGTCGATGATTGGGTTGGGTTGACTGCCTAAGGTAGTTAGGATCTATCATAACTACCTTCTAGTTGAACCAATGAATAAATAAATGTGATCATAGATGTAATGAGAGAGAAGAAAATTGGTGTTTGATCTACTATAATAAAGATTACTTATTGTTGATTCCACTACTAGTTTTCTCTTGTATCTCCTTCCATATATATATATATATATAATAATGTATACATATATTATGTTGTGTATGTGTCTCATTAGTAACTTATTTATGTAATCCCTTAAATTACAATAGATATTGATATTCAATAGTTCATCTAAAAAAATAATATATTTTAATTGAAATGACTTTGAATCCTATAATTAACTATTTATATCGAAATAGGATGTTGAAATCCCTAATTTGTGACATCCAATAATTGATATGATATTTTGAAAATTTTCAAAAGTATCCTTGTTGAACCATTGCTTCCTTGCAATAAAATATGTCAAAAACCAAAGTTGTATTATAGTCCACTAATATGTTTATTACAGTGCATGAATATTTAAATTCAATGTCTTCCCCGCATGTTGAAATGACTCTGTTCTTATACAACTCGACACATGCCACAAATGAGCATCCAAGGCCTGCCATTAAGACATAAAACTATCGATTTTGATGATGGTTTATTCTTAGCTTAAATCAGCTAGTTGAATAGAGATTTTCCACCATACTGATTTACTATTTCATATCTAGAATAATATGCAAATTCCACATATGTAGGCTCACCGGATAGTCAGGCTATCCGATCCCTCTCTTGGGCATCTCTATATATTATAAGTATAATCATGGAAAAGAGATAATCTAATGGGAGCATAATAGTACAAAGTTCTTCTTAAAAAAGGAATCCCTCACTAAGAAATTGCCAACTTGAAAATGTATTTATATTCATTTTTTTATGCTTTTCAAATTATATATATATATATATATATATATATATAATTTTTGAAAAGCATACAAAAATGAATATAAATACATTAAATATATATATTAAAAGTTATTAAAAAATAAATTTGAAAATAATTATTTTGGTTTTGTCATAATGTTTATTTTAATATTCATTTGAAATGTTTTTTACTTTGTTATTTATTTGACATGTTTTTTAAAATGATTTTTTTTTTAAGAGATATATAAAAAAAATTGTTCTATTACCAATTATTTCATATTTTCAAAAAAACTTTTTGAAATATATAACACATTTTGATCATAGTAATTAGCTTATTTATTGTACATGTATGGCTTGTTATCCCCATTTTGTGGGATAACTAAAGAGATTATGTCTTGAGGCCCTCATGTTGTGGATATGGAGTGTCGAGAGACTACATGACTAGCAGTATCTTTTTGCATAGATGGATACCCTTCTCACCACCACAGAGGGCGTAGATTTTCAGATGGCATCCACTACACCAGTTGACTTCCGAGAAACAATGGGCCTTGCTCCATGAGGTACAAGTCATGTATTATGGTAAGTGTCATTTCAATATTTGAGGCATTTGAGTATGTTGTATCTTACACCACTTTAGATTTCATGACATATGCTTGGACATTATGTATTTTTCCCTGTTTCACCTTGGTGGTTGACTTTGTTCTATGTTAAGTGGTCTTCCTTGGGAATGGGTTTTATACTAGGAACTCCCTTGAAGAGCCATCATATCGTTCCTAACCATACTTACCACTTGTCATCACTTAAACCCCCTTGTTTCCTTATCTCTTGGGATTTCAAGGTGTATTGAACCAGGAAGGGGTTGTCCCTCATTCTATGGGAAGAAGGGGTTGAAGGCCTAGATGGGTTGTTGTTGGGTAAAAGATAAAATCTTATATATATAACTTCCATATGCTTCACCTAGGTATCCCCCAAGAAAGCAATGAAACACTTATCTGTAAGAAAAGGGGGACCCACAAGAATAATGATTAAGAATGCTTAAAGGGTTAGTTGGAGGATATGAGGTCTCATAACGAACCGACCTATCATGATCATGGATATATAGTGGTATGAAATTATTATCATCTAGTAACCAATCCAGGGTAATGGATCTCAATTGCATGGCTAAGAGAAAGGGGGTCTCGTCACGAGGCAACCTTCTCATTTCCACTAGGTATTTGTGAGTGACATTGTCATTATATGGACGCCACATGAGGATAGTGGCCTTCAACTTGTCCCTAAATTTTGAAAGAAACAAAGAATGGAAAAATGATGGGATTGGAAAAATTGCATTGCAAACGAAGGTGCCACACACTGTCTACAAAGGCACCCATGAATGAGAAATCACAACCCCTTGTATGTCATGAACCTCATGCCCATTGATTCTCAACCCTTAACCACTTCATCCACTTTACATGGCTTAGAGAGGGATCTCTTGGAAATACTCCTTGACCTAGGGAAAGATCTACCCAATAGGACACCTCTTCAACCCTCCCATATCCAAGCTTGGCAAGTCGCATAATGTTTTTGAGCACTTAATTGTTTGACAGGGTAATATTTGATGCACATGCTTAGGTAGCTCATTTATTTACTTGATTTACTTATCATGATATTTTGACTTGAGATACTTGGAGGGCATGCTTATTTTTTTTGCGAGACCTAATTGGTGGAAAATGTTGGAGGAACAAGCCTAGCTTGGGCTTCCATGGGGCTTGAATCCCACAAGTGGATGCCAAGGGCCCGCATGCCAGATGAGATAGACATACCTTCGGAGGCCTAGAAAAATTTATGGAAGACATAACCTAGCCCTCACATGCCAAACATTTTGCCTAGGAGAGGAAAAACGTCACCTTTAGAGGCATGATGTCACCTAGGAGAGATAGGGTTTGGTGGTGAGGCTATCATTTATTGGTACAAGGATGTTTTGAGGAGAATGAGGCTTTGACCATGAAGAAAATGACTTAGATGATTGACATGTGGCTTTGAGAAGCCTAACTACACTCCTCCAACACCAATGACTTGCTCCTAGTGCCAAAACATCCCCTAAAGGGGTGACGTCACCTTAAATTAGGGTTTCTTTTGTGTAAAAGTAATTTTTTAGTGAGTTGTTTAATATTATTTTGTAAAAGGGGCAAGATTAGGGTTGTTTACCCATAGTCTCGTGGTTTACCCTAAATTTATGAGGACAAACTATTTTGGGGACATTTTGTATAAATAGAGATCATAAGATCTCATTTCATGACATAACTCTCCCATGGTGAGAGGTGCTTGGAATGAAATTTTATCTATATTTAAGCTATTTGTCTCTTTTTCTCTTGTGTATGTCCACTTTCTTGGTTATTTGGTTGATGGAAGAGATGTGCTAGCCTTGGAAGGCTCTTGTTTGCTATTGTGGTGGTTTATCTTAGCATTTTCCTTGAATTGGTAAGGCGTTTTTGCATTGTATTATAATTTTGTTTGAAGACAAGAATATTTTTCTAGAGCTAGGTGGGAAGTATAAGGGAATACACACCCACCTTAGCCTCTATCACTTTATTCTTATAATTTATTGTTTTAACAAGCATTTTCTAAGAGAAGTATAAGTGCATACACCCTCTTAGCCTAAACCCTAGCTAGGGATACTTGCCTTGGGGAGTAAGAGTATTTATACCCCCAAGGAGGTAGTACCTTTATTTCTTCCTTTTATTGAATCCATTAAACGAATCATTAAAGGAACTAGTAATCACTTGTTTCATTGGAGATATAAAATTGTTGATTTGGGAAACATGAAATTTTGTGATTTTGAAGTTGTTCCTAGTGGAATCAAATCTATTCTGTAAATGATTGCTTGAGCCACTAGGAAATTTCATTTCTCCAAGTATTTCTTTCTTCTATTAAAAATTTAACCGACAACCATTAGGGCTACAAAAAACCCTAACCAAACTCTTCAATAAATCCTAATTTAACCGTTGAAAATTGCCTAAAATCTGCCCACATAATCTACTTAGTACAATGCATCTTTTCACAAGTTTTAGTGGTTAAATATATTTATGTAATAACAAGTTTATTACAGACATAAGGATGATAAATATCACTACAGTTATGTTTTTATGATAGCCTTTCTTTTTGTGCTAAAGTCTTGTTCTCTCATTGTTGATCTAAACTAGTTTTTACTAGCTTGTCTTGTGCTTATTCAATTGGACTCTTAGCACATATATTGTATAACTTATTACCTTTTATGTGATGACATATATCATTGATTATTGATGCAATTAGGGACATAAAAATTAACTTTCCTTTCCACCTAACATTACTATATGAAAGTGTGGTTTTTCTTGTGTCTCGAGTAGGTACAATTACCCTTCGCAAGAATCCAAAGACATGGAAACCTTAAACCACCCGTAGAAGAGTAATCAAATATATATTTCCTCTTCCATCACTGACCTTTAGGGGGGTAATTCTCTCATTTCCCTTCCATCCATCTCAATCCCCCCAGGGTCACCGGGATCGCCTCCCAAGAGTGACCCATTCACCCTCGAAGTGCAGGACCTATATCGAGGTGACATTGGGGACAGTGTCCCTTAGTTTTTTCCATTTTGGTGGTTGGGTCAGGATTTTCCCAAACTATAAATTGTGTGATAACATTTTGGCGTCATTGGTGGGGAGGATTTTGAATCCTCTTCATGCCTTGATGAAAGTTTGGAAAACTTACCTCCCAAATCCTTTATGCCTTAGCTTCCCCGGTGACTCCATTGAAGAACCTTCCCTTTTCCACCCTTGATAAGTTTCCCTTGAAGATTTTCTGGCGACTCCAACTTCCACATACCCACCTTTCCCTCTCTCACCGTTTCCTTCCTTTGGTGAGACTTGATCTAACCCGACGACTTCATTGAGGTGTCTTTTCAGTCAATGGAATTATGGAACCATGGGATGAACCCTCATCCAAAACTTATTGTCACTCGACGATCGAATTTTTACATATGGAAAAGGAAAAGGATTCTAAGGAAATGATGAATCTCATAAGAGAGTTATTTCCTTCCCTTGATGATGATTAAGTGCTTGAAGAATAGACATATGAAGAAAGTTATCAGGAAGAGAACACGATGAGTTGTGACCCTTTCAATGATATTGATGATACTTTATTCCATGACATTATAAGTGAATAAGTATCGGAGGAAACCTTGGATATGATAGATCCTCTTCAAGAAAAGAAAACAAAAAACTATGCACTAAGGATAAAGCCTCTTGTGATGAAGAGGCGATGGAAGGGCGTTTCCATAAAAAGAAAGAATAATTATGATAACGCGCAAAATATTGAGGGACTACTATATTTTCTAAGACTTGATGAAGGCAAGGTTGTCCAACCTTTCTCTCCTCCTGTACATAGTTTTGAAGATGAATTCAACCTCGGTGATGAAGAATTTGAAGATCCAGTTGTAGACTTCCATGCCTCTACTCCTCCTGCAAACGAAGACAAAAATATGGTCATTTTCATTCATACTAATGGTCTTATGAAAGTACCCTTCGATATGGTTGATGATCATATATAAAATTTCATACAGACTAGTAGAAGCAAGTGGGATTTTGATCGTCTCATTTTCGATAGAGACCCCATCTACGACATTGAGGGTATCCCTCAAGAAAAGGGGTTTGATTTTTCATCCTCAGAGGACTGGTTTTCATGCGTATATGATTCATGTGTTTTGGATCCTGATGATGACATGATTACATATTTATTCGAGGAATCTCAACCACTTTCGTCCTCAATTTTGGAGGAATACTAGGATGTGGCCATCTCATAGCGATCAAAGGCTCACTCTACAAAGAGGAAGTATTTTCATATTGAGGATTTCTACAGGTATTCTAATATAAAGAGGACACACTTTTCTCTTCCTAGACCTGATTCTGTCCCTTACCTCATTTCCTCTTCTCAGGAAAATCATGAGGTCTTCTTGGGACCTCTCACATCTTCTCAGTATTCAGGAAGCAACGATCATGTTCAGGAGGATGAAGAAGAGCCTTCATCTACATATAGTATTCCCCTTCATAGATGGATTGATCAAGCTTGTGGCTGTCAGTTCAGGAAGGATTCCATGGATGATCAAAGTTGTGGATATTCTTTCCAGCATGACTTCTTCCCTCCCACCCATTTCCATGAGTTTGATACTACTATTGATTATATATCTATTTATGATCATGATCATTTTGTGTTGGACTTATCTATTTTGTTTCACATGATCAAGCACAGAGGGATAAAATTTGATGAGATGATCACTTGGCTGCACTGGTTATATAACTTCATCTGACATCATCTATCACCTAATATCCAGGGCCTCGTGGCCCCAGGTAAACAGGTAAGTCATTTTTATTTCTTGCATTTTCATCTTTATTTCTCATAGTAGTTTAGATGCATTTCATATTTCATTTTTCTCTACTTTTATATTGATTTCATGCTTAGTTTAGAAATTTTTGAAAAAATGTCCAATTTTTTGTTTTCTAGATTAATTTTCATTTTTTATTTTATTTTTGTCTGCATGGATAAAGGGTGATAGCACCACCCTAGATGCTCTGATGTTTTTGTCTAAGTTTTTGTAGGTACATGTCTACTAGGATATGTTGCAGTTCTCATGCACTCTACAACGAGCACATTTCCCCAAGTAGGAGCCAAATATTATCCTCATTTTGTGGGATAACTAAGGATATTATTTTTCGAGGCCCTTAGATTGCAGATATGGAGTGTCGAGAGACTACATGACTAGAAATATCCTTTTTCACATATGTAGAACCTTCTCACCACCATAGAGGTCGTATATTTTCAGATGGAATCCACCACACCAACTCTCTTCCAAGAAGCAATGGGCCTTGATCCATGAGGTACAAGTCAGGTATTATGGTAAGTGTCATTTCAATATTTGAGGCATTTGAGTATGTTGTATCTTAGACTGCTTTATATTTCATGACATATTCTTGGACATTATTCGTTTTACCATGTTTCACCTTGGTGGTTGACATTGCTCCCTGGTAAGTGGTCTTCCTTGGGAATGGGTTTGCTACTAGGAACTCCCTTGAAGATCCATCGTGTCATTCTTGACCATACTTACCACTTTTCATCACTTAAACCTCCCCATTTCATTATCTCTTGGGACTTCAGGGTGTATTGACCTAGGAAGTGGTTTTCCCTCATTCTATGGAAAGAAGGGGCTGAAGGCCCAGATGGTTTATTTTTGGGTAAAAGATAAAATCCTATATATAAACCTTCCATATGCTTTGCCCAAGGATCCCCGAAGAAAACAATGAAACACGTATCTATAAGAAAATGGGGACCCACAAGAATAATAATTAATAATTCTTAAAGGGGTAGTTGGAGGATAGGAGGTCTCATCATGAGTTGGCCTTTCATGATCATTTATATTTAGTGCTATGAAATTACCATCATCTGGTCACCAAGCCAGGGTAATGTCTCTTAGTTGCATGGTTTAGAGAAAGGGGGTCTCATCATGAGCCAAAAATTCTCATTTACACTAGGAATTTGTGAGTGACACTGTCATTATATGGACACCACACCATAATAGTGGCCTTCAATTTTTCCCTAAATTTTGAAAGAAACAAAGAATGGAAAAATGATGGGCTTGGAAAAATTGCATTGCAAATGAAGGTGCCACATACTCTATACAAAGGCACCCATGAATGAGACACTACAACCCCTTGTATGTCATGAACCCCATGCCCACTAAGTCTTGACCCTTAACCACTTCATACACTTTGCATGGATTAGAGAGGGATATTTTGGAAACACTCCTTGACCTAGGGAAATCT
The DNA here is from genome assembly GCA_010110895.2 of Picea sitchensis. Classification (NCBI taxonomy): domain Eukaryota; kingdom Viridiplantae; phylum Streptophyta; class Pinopsida; order Pinales; family Pinaceae; genus Picea; species Picea sitchensis. The sequence continues at coordinate 36,819 of SNQJ01S0018923.1, forward strand.
ATACCCAATAGGACATCTCGCCAACCCTCCCATATCTAAGCTTGGAAAGTCGCTTAATGTCTTTGAGCACTTAATTGTTTGACAGGGTAGTCTTTGATGCACATGCTTAGGTGGCTCATTTATTGACTTGATTTACTTATCATGATATTTTGACTTGAGATCCTTGGAGGGTGTTATTTTTTGTCTTTGTAGGACCTAGTTGGTGGACAATTTTGGAGGAACAAGCCTAGCTTGGGATTCCATGGGGCTTGAAGTCCAAAGATGGATGCCAAGGGCCTGCATGCAAGATGAGAGAGACATACCTTTGAAGGCATAGAAGATTTTTGGATGACATAAACTAGCACTCACATGCCAAACATTTTTCCTAGGAGACGAAAAACGTCACCTTTAGAGGCATGATGTCACCTAGGACGGCTAGGGTTTGGTGGTGAGGCTATCATTTATTGGCACAAGGATGTTTTGAGGAGAATGGGGATTTGAACATGAATAAAATGACTCGAATGATTGACATGTGGTTTTGGGAAGACTAACTACACTCCTCCAACACCAACGACTTGCTCTGAGTGCCAAGATGTCCCCTAAATGGGTGACATCACCTTAAGTTAGGGTTTCTTTTTGTGTAAAAGTAAATTTTAAGTGAGTTGTTTAATATTATTTTGTAAAAGGGGAAAGATTAGGGTTGTTGACCCGTAGTCTTGTGTTTTACCCTAAAATTATGTGTTTTATCACTGCCTAAATTTATGTGGGTCCTTAATTTTATTTAATAATAACCTCTTTATTTATTTTCATGATTCTTTATGTATATGTGTGTGTGTGTGTGTGTGTGTGTGTGTGTGTGTGTGTGTTTTATCATTTTGTGGTGGGTTGGTATGGCCCATTATTCGTAGAAGTAATTTGTATAGCCTTAGACTCTAATATTTTACCCTAAACCATTTTCTCAAGCCTTTGAATGGTACTTTGTGCTATAAATATCAATATGTACACCATGTCCTACTTGTAGGAGAAATATTCCCTATGTAAGGAGTGTGCGATGGCCCAAACCCTTATGCCTATTTCATGAGACATCGTGTCCTGCTTGTAAAATGAATATTTTTTCATGCAAGGTTTGTGTAGTGGCCCTAGGATTTATCCATGGTCTATCAACATAAAAAACACATGTTATGGATTACGACCAAATGTATTGTTTCAAGATTATGACTTAGACCTAAAGAACCATCCTAGGGTGATAAACCTTGAAATGGTCATGATATTTTGTTGACATATCAAATATTCCTTCCACAAGACTTATGTGTGTAGCACATGAAATTCACAATTGGCTACTCACATACACCTACCAATTGAGAGATCCCTTGTGCAGTTCACCCCTGTGTTAGACTCATGCGCAACCAACCCTATGATGACATGATATATATTAATTTCTAACTATGTGATGGATCTCCTTCCTAGAGCATTTCTCACCCTAGTCTAGATGTGGTACCTCACTAATATATCTAGGGGTGAATCCATGAAACTTGGTCACATGTTTTGGCAAGGGAGCACATGAAAACACTAAAATTAGAACCTCGATCGAGGTATTTTTTAAGTCCTAGAAAAATAACTTAATAAATCCATAGACCAAGGAATTTCTAGTGTCCTCAAAGAAAATCAATCAAGGTCTTTGGGTGGGGTTAAATGAACCCTCAATCAAGGTACATACCTCAATTGAGGGTTAAAATCTCAATTGAGTTTTTTTTTATAAAATGAAAAAATGTGCATGTGGGCCTGCTTTTCACTTTTTCCATGGTAGAAACACAACTATGAGCTTGATCTAGTGTTTGACCACACACCTCTTCACCCATGAAAACACCCACAAGATGGAATCTAACTCAAGAGGTAGGTAGTTTTTATTTTAAATAAATCAAATAAATTATTCAATTATTTAACTCATTTATTTAAATTTTATCAACTAATAGCAACCATGATCCCATAATTTTAATTTTTTTGTTTAAATTGTTTAAATCAACTATGTATATGTTGTTTGTTGTATCTCCATCTATATATCAACAAGCATAAACACTATAAAAGTTTTTACAATCCTCTTGTAATGGATGGAGGATTAAAAATAATCTACTGATACACGGTTGAAAATAAGGCCAACAATGTAAACATTGTCATTTTTTTTCAATTTGTTTATTTTCAAATAATCAACTGATAGCATAAATACTGGCCATTTTTTTCAAAATGTGTGTTGGCAAGCATAAATGCTACCAAAAAAAAAATCAATCCTTTGATAATGCATGGAGAATTGAAAATTATTGATCAATTAATTGTTGAAAACTAGTACCCGTAAAACACTACAACTCGCATGTCACTCAACAAAGATATAATGAAAAATTGAAAGAAAAATTACCCTACTAATTACCATTAGCTAAATGTTGGGGTGAATCCAAAAATCAAATTATTTATTACCATTGTTCACACAAAATGACACTTGCCTAGGCAAAGAAATGACAACTATAATACATTGTAGTCATTAAAAAAACATCAATTGAGACATTGATCGAGACACACTAACTGAGACATTGACAATTCAAGTCACCTTGGAACAAACACACTAATTTACACACTAAACAACTCACATTACCACTCATCTCAAGAAAGAGGAAAACACCAATTTCATTTGGTTTCCTCAATTATTCCTTGTACATGGGTGGGATGGGAAATTTGGTCTTGCAAGTCATCTAAAAAAATCTAAGTGGTGACCACTTAAACCTCTCCCTACTTGACATTTAATTTAGTTTTTTTACCAATAACTGCCTTGTGGTTTCATTGCATTTGTCTTGTTGTTCACCTCCATATTCCTCTTCTTGTTTCACATGGTATTTTCCTTGTGTTTTGATTAATGTTTGGTGTTCATGGCTTGTTCTTGACTTGGCAACATCATATTTTTGGTATTTATAAGGATGGTGGCTCGTTTATTCCATGTCACTAATGTCAAGGAAGAGGGAAAACACAATTTTATTTGTTCCTCACTTCTTCCTTGAGCATAGGTGTGTGTGCCAATTTAGGCTTCCAAGTCATCCTAGAAAATCTAAGTAACCTAACCACTTAGAATTCTCCCTACTTGAAAATTTTGTTTTCTTTATACCAGGTGATCCCTTATTTTTTCATTTCCTTTTCATTGTTGTGTGACTTCATCTTCCCATTCCAGTTCCCCATGGTGTTTGTCTCGTGTTTCATTTAGTGTTTGGTCTTCTTTCCTTGTGACTTGTCTTGACAATCTCATATTTTTGGTAGGTGTAAGGACGATGCCTTGTTTATTCCATGTCACTCATCTCAAGGAAGAGGAAAACCCCAAATTCCTTTGGTCTCCTCACTATTTCCTTATGCACAAGAAGGATTTCCAATTTGATCTTGCAAGTTGTCTCATAAAAGCTAAGTGGTGACCACTTATATCTCTACCTACTTAATTTTTTTTTTGTCTTTTTACATGATCCAGGATGTCCAAAATTTTAAAGTCCTCATATCACCTCAAGAATGACACCATTTTGAATATCTCGATGAGAGATTTTGGAAGGCACAAACGAGAGCTCAAAGGACCTCCGTATGAAAAAGTTATGGCCGATCAAAGTTTTGGTCCAACAAGGAGAAAGTCAAAGCGACAAAGATACGTGACAATGACAAAGTGTCATGCTAACGTGGTCGAGATGAAATGAAAATGATGACATAACAGTGTTTATGTCACATACTTACATGGTAGTGATGATGTGGTAGTGCTGGCATGGAAGACAGGTGGACCAATGAGCAAGTGACAAATGGAGCCATGTGGCACATCAGTTGTCATGGAATATTTCATTGGTTATGGTTTATTTATTGAACAAATGAATTGAAATTATTTTTAAACATATAGCAAGTATTTATTGAAAAAACTATATTCCATTAAAAGTGGATCCAATCTCCATTAAAAGTGGATCCAAAATCCATTAAAAGTGGATTTGGTTATTTTAAAATATATCGATTTGTTATATGATATATGGTTATAAACCATGTATATTATATGGTCGTTAAAACATATATTTCATACCCATTTAAAAAAATGTCCAAATCCATTAAAAGTGGGGAATCATATCANCCGTGTGCCCACACACACACATATATGGTTCACCAAAAATTAGTTGGCCATATATTATATATGGAATTTTTAAAGACCATATGATTATTATTTAATTTTTTTGTAATGACCCCTCCGTTATGACCACAAGTAATTTCAAAAAGGTAAGCATTTTTTTTTAAACAAACATTTAATAAGTGTCATGCGTCATAATGTATATTAAACATTACATAATCAATTTCCTCTAGATAAATTGAAAGCAACATCATTATCAATCAATCAACATACCTCATAAAGGTAACATGAGGAACTATCCGCCCAACCTATCCTGCATGGTTATAAGGACCTCCAAGACACATAAGCAACGCTCAAGTCCAGGATTCATCCTATTGATTTTGACCACTTAAGGTCTCAGGACTAGCGACCGTTCTGAGGAACAAGGAGGTATCTAAATCCCATTAATCAATCATAACCCAATTTCCATACTAGTTCATTAATCATAACTAAATATAGTTTCATCATAGTGAAAGGAACAATCCATCATTCGTCAATAAACAAGTGCAATTGACTAAGAGAATAAGACCTAAGGATTTATAAAATCTACGAAAGCATAAGTAAGATTCTAGTACTAGGTAGAGATCTATTTATGCCCATCTTTAGAAACTTTGACTAATTTAAGTTCATATGTGTCAAGCATAATTTATCAATTACATCGAGCTACTGTAACAAGTACCATCCTTATGTACCGCAACTAAATATCTTTAAAAATGACTTATCTTAAGTAAGCAGTACGATAAGAATTCATTGCCAAATTTATATCCATTACAAGGTACCATAAGGAGGTCAACCTAATAAATAATTTGAATAGAAGACAAACTA